>JAOBRC010710783.1:0-10402 GCA_027575255.1 Scolionema suvaense | reverse complement strand
TTGGACGTGCGATTTCAGACGAGCGACGTGCGAAATTTTGCGGTTAAATTTCGCACGTCTTGCAGGGTCACACTGACAGGTGATGCAAATTTCGCACGTCGCTCGTCGCTCGTCGCTCGTCTCAGTGTGACTTCGGCCAATGGCTAACACCTCTTTCACGATGGCTGCCGAGTATGGTCACGTGACTTTCCGAAAGGGAGAATAATGGCTCAAGAAGCACTTGTTTGGTATCTCTTGCTTTTATTTCTTCTTCAAATGACTGGTATATCTGTGTCATTATGACCATTATTTCGATGTTTAGGAGTTTGCATCTGGTCTCGACTAAGGCTAATTTCTAATCCACTGATACTTTGTTGTTGTTGCACTTATCAATGTTGTGTACATGTTGTTAAACTTTACCTTCAGCTTTCTTTCCTATATTCCTTAGGCGAATTGTATGCTGCTTTCTGTGAGGGATCATCGCTCAGTGTTTGGAGTCTTGAAGATGGTATGTGTTGATAAATATCTGATTTTGCATTACAAAATTCAAGCCATGATTAGTGTTAAAAATCAATATTTCTTATCTTTTTGGTACTATTATTTGGACTTACATGTTAACAGAAGAGATAATTGTAGATTGTGGTCTGTTTGCCCGTCCTCCTGGTTTATCTGTTCAACTCTTATTCTACTTTTGCCTTTGTAGCGACTGGTCAATCTCTTTTTCTCAGTTTTTGGGCTACCGTTTTAGCGGAAGAGTCCTATAAAATGAGATCTGTTTGTCCTTCAATCCGTCACCAGTGTGTTTTCCCACATATCTGCTGCACAGATGTTTCTGAAATTTGACATGAAGGTCAAGATCAGTGATTGGAACAAAGCCATGGAGCTGGGTTTTCTACTAAAGTTTGTTCTGACTGGAGGACGTGATTTGAGCTTGCAAATGGCAATATTTAGGGTTTTTTAAAAATATTTCAAGATCCCATCATTGCTTTTTTTTTTATTTTTGGTTTCGAACTTCCGAGCAACAGTGGTTATGTTATGAACTATGCGCCATATCTAGGAAGACTCTAGAAAGTGGCTGTTTTTTAGAGTTTTTCAAATATTTTCAAGAACACTTCAGTGCTTTCTTGTAATTTTCCGTGTGAATCTTAGGGGCAGTATAGCTAGTATAGCGGGTCACGAAACACGTCCGGGAATGCTCCTACTAGGCTTGGGTTTGACCATTTTTATGATCAAAAATGACCAAAAGTGGCTATTTTCATGTTTTTTTCAAAATATTATTTCTTGGAAAAATTCATTAGTTTTTTGTAAATTTTGGTGTTAATCTTAGAGAAAAACACTGCAAATGTTATGTACCACGTTTCATATCTGAAGATCATTTGGTTCAACTTGCGGGTGCAAATTGAAATAGCCACTTTCATGATTTTTCGTCAAAATATTTCAACTATGGTTCATTAATTCTTTGTAAATTTTGATGTGAATGTTAGTGGAAACACTACAAATGTTTTGAACTATGGGGCATATCTGAGGATTATCTGGTTTGTTTTTCGGGCGGCAATTGACGTCCAAAAATAGCCTTTTTTGGTTTTTTTTTATCAGAATGTTTCAAGCATAGTTCATAGAGCTTCTTTTAAATTTTGGTGTGAATGTTAAGGAAAGCAGTGTAAATGTTATAAACCATGTATCATGTCTGAAGAAAATCTTGTTTTGGCTGCGGGCTGCTATTTTTAGGGTCTTGAAATAGTTCAAGAACGATTCATTGGTCTATTTTATTGTTGTTATTTTTGGTGTGAATATTTATGCTACAGTACGCATGTTATGAACTATATGCCGTGCCTCCGGACAGTCTCGTTTGGCTTGCAGGTGACAATTTAGGCGAAAAATGGTGTTTTTCATGTTCTTTTTCCAAATATGTCAAAAACTGTTCATCTGATTCTTTTCATTTTTGGTGTGATTGTCAGGGGCAAATCTATGGATGTTTTTAACCAGATGTCATGTCTTCTGAAAATCTTGTTTGGCTTGCGGGTGGCAATGTACATTAAAAAATAACGATTTTTAGGGGTTTTTCCACTGATTTTATGAACGGGTTTATTGTTATTTTTGTTGTGAATATTTGGAGCAACTGTGCGCATGTAATAACCACTTGCCATGTCTCCCGACAGTCTCGTTTGGCTTACAGGTGGCAGTTTACGTCAAAGAAATGACATTCTTCATGTTTTCTTCCAAATACGTCAAGAAATGTTAATCCGATTCTTGTCAGTTTTTAGTGTGAATATTCAGGGACAACAACTCCACGCATATTTTGAATCATATGCCCATGTATCCTGCCTATCTGCTTTGGCTTACAAGTGGCAATTTACACGCAGAATGGTTGTTTTGGAGGGTTTTTTCCAAATGTATTATGAACAGTCAATGCTCCTTGTCCGAGGAAGATCTCATTAGGCTTGCGGGTGGTAATTTACATCAGAAAATGGCTATTTTCAGGGCTTTTCCAAATGTGTCAACAAGGTGTTAAGGTTTCATTTTTGCCGTGGATCTTAGGGGCAACAAACCATACGTTATGACCCATGCTTCATATCTTGGGAATATCTTGTTGTTCAGAATGCAGGTGGCCATTTATCTCAATAATGGCTGTGCTAGGGTTTTTTCGTAATGTTTCAAGAACGCCTGATAGCGTTTTCGTTATCTGTGGTGCAAATCCTATGTCTTACGTGTTATTCTTTTCTTTGATATGACCCGCAGATTCTCTATTAGGTTTGCGGGAGTCCACTAATTATGTGACTTGTTATTGTTAAGAAACTGTTTGGTAAGACTCTTCATCAGATTCTGTATACTTGTAGTGTACAGGAGAAGACTTTTCATAAACAGCAAAGTAATGAGAAATGAAGATGGTATTCAAAATATCTTCAGCCTGTTCATCATTTTTAAGCTATCTGGGAAATATTTCAAGCTTCGATTTTGGTGTGAATGATAAGTGAATTGTTTTAATCGGCGAATAATATTATTGTGCTTGAGTGTGACCTCGAAACAGTTTCGTTTGTTGTTTTTGGACGCCTGCTTTAGCGGAAGAGTCCTACAAAATGAATTGTGGCCGTCCATCCGTCCGTCATCCTGTCCGTCACCAACGCATTTTCCCAGATAATCACTCAATGAATTTTTCTGAAATTTGGTGTGAAGGTGACAATGCATAACTGAGGAAAAGTGATGGAGCCGGAATTTTGAAAAAAAAAATTTGTTTGGCTTGCAGGTGGCAATTTATGCCCCAAAATGGCCATTTTTAGAGTTTTTCCAAAATATTTCAAAATCCATTCATTACTTTTTTGTACTTTTTGGTGTGAAACTGTAGGGCAGTAGCAGTTATGCTGTGGACCAGGTGTCATATATTTGGCAAAACTCTTGTTCGGCTTGCAGGTGGCAATTTACATATGTCCAAAAATAGCATTTTTCATGGGTTTTTCCAAATATCTCAGAAACTGTTCATCCGATTCTTGTCATTTTTGGTGTGAATAATAAGGGTATTTCTGGGCATGTTTTGATCGATATGGGATGTGTCCGGAGAATCTCATTTGGCTTGCAGGTGGCCATTTGTCTCCAAAAAATGGCGATTTTCAGTATTTTTCCAAATAAAACAAAAACTGTTCTTCCAATTCTGGTCATTTTTGATGTGAATATTTAGGTCACGTCTGCACATGTTATGAACCATGCACCTTCTCCCCGTATAACCTCCTTTGGCTTGCAGGTGCAATTTACGTGCAAAAATGATGTTTGTCATGTTTTTCATGTTTTTCATGTTTTTTCAAATATATAAAAAACGGTTCATCCGCTTCTTATCATTTTTGGTGCGAATATTAGGGACAACTCTGTGCATGTAATGAACCATATCCGATGTCTCCTGAGATTCTCATTTTGGCTTGCAAGTGGCAATTTATGCCCCAAAATGGTGATTTTCAGGGTTTTTTCTAAATATGTCGAAAACTGTACGTAGGATTCTTGTCATTTTTGGTGTGAATATTTGCCGCAAATCTGCGCATGTTATGAACCATGTGGCACGTCTCCAGAAAATATCGTTTGGCTTGCAGGTGGCAATTTATGTCCAAAGTTGGCTATTTTGGGCATAGTTGATTCATTTTTTGGCATTTTTGGTGTGATTCTTCTGCGTATGCTATGAACCAAGTGGTATGGGGAAAATCTCGTTTAGGTTAGGCTTGGGGGTGGTGATAAACGTCCGAAAGCAGCTATTTTCAGTCTTGTTCCAAATATTTCGAAAACCGCTCTTCCTTTTTTTTTCTCATTTTTGGGTGGATCTTAGGGGCGCCTTACTTTATGCTGTGATCCATGCCGTATGTCTTGGGAATACTGTTTGTTGTTCAGCAATCGGGTGGCAATTGATGCCTATGTTGGCTATTTTTAGGGTTCTTTCACAATATTTTTAGCACCCTTCATTGGTTGTTTGTTACTTGTGGTGTGAATCTTTTGGCTTATGTCTTATTTTTTTCTTTGATGTTACACAAAGGTTTTCAATTAGTTTTGCGGGAGTCCACTAATTATGTGACTTATTTGTGTGTCAAAATACATAGTGTCAGATTTTCTAAAAATGCATAAAATGCTCAATAAATATTCTGTGTATGATGTTACTCAGTTTCTCAAATAATTTGTGGGAGTTCACTTATCTTTCAACTTGTTTGTCTAGGTGTGATGTCTGCTCAGAGGATCTGTACTGTTCAACCAAAGCTGGCCCCTGGTGGCACCACTGTTCAAAGTAAGTTGAACGGACTCCTACTCTCTGGACGTCCCGATTGTTTATAACGCAATACGATCACTAGTTACCGTTTCATAATAATAACTATTTTTACATGACTTAAAATGTTAGCTCATGGCCAGGGCTGCTATCACACAGATCGTTTTCTCAGTACTTGAGCCTCGTCATATCTAAAACCTGTTGTGGCCTTTTCACATGTTCGGGCCCGAAGCATTCTAAAAATCTCTTCGCGATGTGAATTCGAAAATGGAAATTGAAATTTGTACAGCTATATTCAGTATAAAAACTATGAAAAGCAACAAAAGAACGGGTTGAAAATTTTTAAGCTCCGAAAAAAAATTCTATGTCGATCGATATACAAGTGTCGGAATTCGCCCCTCCCCCTTTTTTTAATAGGGCTCTTTTGTGACTGGCAGTGCTGTTAATACATGCTCTTTGACGCGTTTATGTACCAGTATTATCTGTGAATTATCTAGACAGTTTGTAAATGCTAAGGCGTTTGTAAATGCCAAAGGACTTTAGAATGGGAGAAGGTGGTCTTACAACAGTTTGCTCAACGAATTTGCTCCTGCATTTTTGTTTAGATTTTTTCCGAGTTACGCCTTCGAAGTGTCTGGTGATAGATGATTTGGGCAGCTTGAACTTACTAGATCCACCCTCCACAATCACACCCATTAAGCTACCAAGTTTGATGTCGAAACACAATATCTGTTCTGTTGTTGGATTCAAACACACATCAGAAGGTAGGAGTTGATATTGAGATATGCTGATTTGGAAAATGAAGACGTCGTCATCGTAATGAGACTCGTCGTTTTAGTTTTGTTGATCTTGTATGGAAAATCTGCCGTATTTATTTACCTCTTTTTGGGTACAGAAAACGAGGGACATATGATTCTGCTGTACAATCACTGCCAAAATCATGCTGCAGTCGTGCTCACAGGCTGTAAATTAAAATGCCACCAAAACTTCACCTTACCAACACAAATAGTAGAACGGCAAGTGCAGAACGCGTAGTGAGTGATCTTGTTCACCGTATTTGGCTGATGTTTCCTTTCGTTCATTTCCAAGATCTTTTTTGCGTCAGATGGTGAGCTAAGGCAGATGTTCCCACTTCGTTCCCTGGGCGCAAATGTTCATTTCATACCTTATCAATGATTTTTTTTTTTTTGCTAATCTTTGGTGTAAAATTTTATAGGAATTGTAGTTATGTAATGAACCATGTTTCATATCCCAGAAAACTCTGTTTCACCCTCTGTTCTAAAGAACGTTTATGCTGCATTTATTATTTGTTTGAAATGTTTTTCAAAACTGAATAGCAGTAGTAATTATCATATGGACTATGCACCAAATCATTCATAAATTCTTGTTCAGCCTGGGAGTGGCTATTATTTTGTCCATTTATTGCCGTTTTTAGTTTTTATTGAATATATTTTAACATCTCTTTATTAGTCCGATCTTATTGAGTGGAGAACTTAACATCTGTTTTAGGTATGACACGGATCAGCGTCATAACTTTTGCTTGTGTTGTGCGTAGCCATTTATGTCCAAAAATGCCATTTCTTGGGCAGCTGTGGGAATGCTGTGGAATTTGTTTATTTTTGTCGTTTTTTTGTAAATGTTATGGATCATATGCCATATTTGGGAACGATGTTGTTACCTTGAGGCGTGGCTATTTTTTAGCCATTTTTATGGGGTTTTCATATAAACACAAAATAGCGATTGTTGTCACGTTTATAATTATTGCCGTTTTTAGGGGCGTCAGCGACATCTAACAGTTCCTCACTTGGTTTTACATGATCATATTTGCGTCGGTCTGCTAAGGCTGCGACTGTTTTTTTTATGAGAAGTTACTAGTTTTTATACTGCTATTATATTATGGCAATATTCTCTGTTATGTGTAGAGAGACAAAGTTCGGAAATGATGAAATGATATTTTTTTTGCTAATTTCTTCGGCTGTTTCGGCGAAAATTACCCCATACCCCATCCCTTTCAAATTATCTGGTTTCGGGGCTCGTTTGATGACTGTAAGAAAATTACTTATTTTCTAAAGTTTTCGTGAGGGTAGTTAATGCAGGAGAACGTTTTTTTCTGAATATGGGCATATTTTTCTTTCGAACGAATGAAGATCGGGACCTTTTCTGTTTTCTTGAGTAAAAAAAAGCACGAGTCTATTGCTTTGTTTGGGGGAGACAAGGAGATATTTCGCATTTCGTTTTATATTTCAGGTTTATTTGCTGTTGTCAGCAATTCATCCACTATTAATATTTACTCGTTGGCTGACTTGCTGTGCAGTGTGGAAAAAGGTGTTTCGTCGTACATTCGGCCGGTGCGTGCTATATTATCTAGTACCCCTGTGAATGCAATCACTTTCGTAAGAGCCGATCAACTGCTTGCTGCTTCAACTGCGACTAAGACGCTTACATTTTGGGGAGGTATTACTGTCTCATGAATTCGTATCCAAGGGAATGGAAGTTTTCCCAGGAGGTTCCTTCGCAATCCAGATTGTCTGTAGAATCAAAAAGTTTGGTGCTGTCAACTGCCTGCAAATAACATCTTGGGTGCAAGGTCTGTTGTTGACAATTTTTTTACTATTCTTTCTGGACGTCTTACAGCCTTCTATCAGTTCTGAGCACATTTCTGCTATGGATCGGTAAACATGTTGCAAGAACATATTATTGAACTGAAAAAAGATTTGGAATCTGCAGAACTTTGGATGTGTTTCTTCGATTGCACCCGCTATCAAGACACCCAGAAAGCAGGAAACTGTTAGAAATATTGTTGGAACTGTGGCCTGATATTTAGCTATTGAAGCATGTCTGCGGGTGATATGTGGAAAGCTACGTCTTCTAAATTCTCTTCGTGGAATTGCACGGGAACGCTTGAACGCCTGCCAAAATGGCTGACATGAAAAGATACACTGGCGTGGAATTGCGGCCTGTTATTGTAGTTCATGTTCCTACTTGCCTGTTTTCGGTATACTAGTCAGATTCGTGTCATGCATACAACGTCACTCATAGATGCTTAGCAGAGCTGTAGTAGAAACTGGAACGCATGCTGATCTAAGCTTAGCGAAAAAGGTACTACATATTTACGCATTCTCAGATTCTGCAATATACCACGAGGCCTTGACATGAATGGTCTTTTTTTATTTTCTCCAGCTTGTTCGGAATTAGATTTTTTTAAAAGTTATGTGAAGTTTTGGTGATCAAGATAGCGATGTAATATGGTGCATTTCGTAGGTGCATGGTGTTGACCTACAGGAGTATATTGTGCTTCTGCTTACTACACTCTAAGTACGGTCTACTTATCATATATAAATCTGCCATTGTTGTATTGCTGCCATAGCATCCTCCCCCATCCCCGCCCTTTCTGCTGAAGCGTTGAAGATGTTTCAAATTTTGGAAAGGGTGGGGTGGAGTAGGAAAAATTTTCATTTTCGTGTGGGGTGCTGGGAAAGGGTAAGGTAAGATTTTTCAGAGGGGGGGGGGGGGGCGATGGCTGTTGATAGATTTTGGCGATCGAGTTCAGCCCAGTCTGCATAAATTCACATCTACTTTCCCTTCATGTTTGTAACATCTACAAAACGGCTGGCGTATTTATTGTTTTGCAACCACAACAAGTATACAGCTACATCAGGAAGAACCGTTAAGTCACACTTGCCTTGTCTTATGACCCAAAAATGAATACGGACGAGGCGAAAGGTACGCGATGATAGTGAAAAGCTTAATTTTTCCAGGCTGTATCGTTGTTTTGAGGTGAGGACATAAGGTGGTACGTACAGGCATAAAAATGACTTTTTGTAAGTGAATAGAATTCTTAAAATTCAGTTATGATCTGGCACACACATTGTTTACTTTTAGTATGCTTTTATTTGGGAGTGTTAATTGTATATGCCAGCATTGCGCTCTCTGAAGTTACTTGTAAAAAATAACGTCGTTTCCAATGATGTACCCAACATACAACTGCATCACGACGCAACAGCTTGCTTTTTTTATTTTTTTGTCGCTAAAATAAAATGAATATTCGTTTCTTGTCATATAAACCTTCTATTTAACTTGAATCGTGGGCGTCGTTTTACTAACACTGACCACTTTTCCGTCTTGTAATACAATATCTCTGGAAACAGTCGGACTTCGTGGTGTGAACTGAAGGTGCAGTTTCACATTGCCATGGGGTTGCCCATCTTGCCCAGATATGATTTGGTGCCACTGCCACTACTCAGGGGAAGATCCAAATCAAGGCTGGAATCTCACCACGTGAGTGGGTACTTGTACAAAAGGCATGTAAAGAAATACAACTTTCAAAAGTGCTCAATGTCAATAATTTGTGTCTCTTGGCCGCTTCAAATTAAGATGTCTCGCCAGGAATGGTTGCATCGTATTTGCGCCTTCTTCATAGATACAAGCTGTATAGTGCATTATTATACGAGATGTTTCCATCCTCATGTTATCGAGTTGGTGTTTAATTTCGAGTTGTACAATATTGCAGGTGTTATTCAATCATCTGTATGTTCTGATAGCCCAGTAGATTAATTCAATATTGTTGATGAGATGAGCGGTTGCAGCATCGATGGATGGAGAATGAAGTCGCAGCTGATGATTCTAGCTAGCACAGTTTCAGGAGGAAATAATTTTGTGAAGTATGTTTATTATGTTTGAGTATTGACTGGGCTAAGTGATTTGTTTCGGCTGGCGAGTATGTCAGCTTGCTTTTGATTTATGTTAAAGCGATGCTTTTATCGCCAGTGACAGGCTCTTAGGCAGTTTTTCTTAGCGCAAATGCTCCCGCCAATCTTATAGTCTGTATATGAAGTATATGGAACAGCCCGTTTAGTATGAAGCACGTCCTGGACAAAACTTGTTTTAACTATAGCACGGAGTTTTCATGCATAATCCTTACAGATCTCGTTCAATGTTTGTACATGTAAAACATTCTTCGGTTGAAGCGATCGTATGTGTACAAGTGCGTGCATTAGCTGACAATAAATGGATAACTCGTAAGTCACATAATGCATTTGACAATGTATACAGGATTAACTTGTCAACCCTTTCTACTAGGATGTACGCCTCTGAGTTTTGTAACATCAAAGAAAGGATTAATTTACTGACCAGTCTGCTGATTCTTGGAGGGGAGTCAAACTTTCGGAAGATAATTTTCGTTCTATTTTTTTATTAATTAGAGGAAACTCACTACTGGCCTCACTTCCGAATCATGTGCCTCTAACCTATAGAACAATTCTTTTTCTGAAAGAGCTGTGTCCTCCCTAATCCTGTCCTCTTCTTCTTCTTCCAGTAATTTCATGTAAGCCTTCCGACCTGGCGGACTGATTTTACATGTGCCATGGGTGGTGCCATCCGCAATACATCCCAGCTTCTAATCACTTTTGTACTGTGGTGCCACTACTATGTTCTATTGGTCGGATTTGAATTGTGTTTTTCGTTTACTCTAAGTATTGGTCACTCTCCTTAGTATCAACTCTCGTTCATTGTGTTTAAGTTTCCCGTTCTGGCGACTACGAAAACCAGCCCTCTTTGTGCGTGTGCTACTCGATCCCCCGACTCCTAAAGCAGCGCTAACCCCTTTTTTTGGCGTTTATATGACCAGAAAGACTGTGTCTTCCCGGCCTGTTTCAAAAATTCATTATACAGCTGTTATACCAAGCTACT
>JAOBRC010710672.1:0-10402 GCA_027575255.1 Scolionema suvaense | reverse complement strand
TTAGTCCAAATAAATAGCAGACATCAGTGAAGGAAGGCGAACGCCATTGGAAAAAGTTAGGCGTTCGTCAGCGAACATATCTAAAATTTGCTGCGTTCGCTTAGGACACAAAATTAGCTTGACGCGTTCGTACGAACGCACGAACGCGTATTTGTTGCACCCTGCAAAATACAACAGAGAAACTGCGTTAGCCGAAAACAAAATGGCACTTTGAACACAGGGCGACCGATACCAAGGCAAGTTTACATGCGCATTTCCAACAGCCTGGTCATAACAGTTTTGCAGATTGATCTTTGAAACTTATTGACACAGGGAGAACGTGTGATATTACCCGCAAGAAAGAAGCTTATTGGCAAGAGAAACTTGACACTTATGGTTTAAACAAAGGCGAAGGGACAGGTGAAGTGCCAATTTACATTTTAACTGCTGCACAGTCACGCTGGTCCTGGCAGTGTATTGTGGACAAAGTTTACTTTTCCGATGGTCTCCCTACTGAGTTGAGATTATGAGCTCCGGGTAACCTGTCTTTAGTGACATATAATTTTATTGGCTGGTTTCACGTCGTGCAGCAGGAAAAATCAATTTTTAGTTTCTGTGTGAATAAAAAAAAAACCTCAAAATCTTGACAAAATTGCCCTTTACAGAATTCCAATATCTCCTCATGATCCAGAGATATACTCTAGGTTCCCTAATAAAAGGATAGGCTAATATAAACATACAGGAGGGAACGTTAACTGAAAATTATTAAACGTACATGCTGAAATAAACATACAGGAAAAAACCCGGCAAACTGATAGATGTCAAAAACCATACTTTACCTACGTTTTTAAGGTTAGAATATTGAACAAAATAACAGAAACCCTTTCATAATGAAAATCAACGCAGCTATGCAGTAAATTCTATCAAAGATTTGATTTCATTTGTCTCTGTTTAGTAAAAGTAGCTCAAAACAAATAAAGGTACAGGATCTAAAAAGGAAAATGCAGGGAGAAATTTACCTAGAAAAAAAGGTACTTGTGCGTTTATTAGGGACCTGAGAGTAGCCTTTCAAATTTTAATAAATAGCAATTGGAAACCAATGAGAACAAAGGTCAGAATAAAGGAAAATATGTTCACATAAAGGGCTGTACAAAAGCACAACTTTTAGCCCAATGGTAATACACAAAGCTTGACCTCGAAGGTTAGTTCACCATAACATTATTCTGCACAAAATTATGGGTGATTTGCCTAATCTGTTTTGGTTCAAGAGATATAATATATTAAAATCTTTATTTCTTTTTGACGAGATTGGAAAATCCCCTGGCAATACTGCTACACTTACATTTGCCATGAATTCAGCCAATAAGCCAAAAGTTTTGGTTTTCATAAGTATACATTTTCCTTCATTGTTTTCTTTGCTCTTTCGAATTGTTCCCATTGAAGTCGCATTGTTCTGCTCTGGAAACTTTGAACTGAAATATCTCTGCAACAGCAGAAGCTTTTTCTGTTCTGTAAAAGACATTTTTCTCATCGTCTTTAGCTCTTTCAATTGAGAAGGTACCAAACATGATTTTTTATGCTGTACCACCTTAATCACTTATATGAGAGTGTGGAATACAAACTCTGTTGCGAATTATGTCCGCCAGAGGAGATGGCTACTAGAGGCATCCAAGGTGTTGACCGATGTTTGGGGTTCATCAGCACGTGAAGACATTCACCTGACGCATCCCCAACTCAGAGTGCATGCATTCCCACTGGCGTAACAAGATCAGTCGGGAACAACCTTGGCTGCAAACAAAACCATATAAGCACAGGGATCGAATTAAGCAACCGCGAACCGCGATTCGCGATCTTACAATTTAAAATTGCGATCCTAAAATCCAGTTTGAAATAAAAATCGCGATCACAGAGTTGAGGCTTCAAGTATCAATTTTCTTACTAGCATTTGGCTCTGGAGCACGTGCTACAATGCAAACAGCAGTGATGCCCCCTCAGCCTGCCAACCTCTACTGCTATTCTTAGCAGATGTGAAACAAGAGGAGTGCGTTCGGTATCGCCTTCTCATTTGCCTGATATCTGATGGTAGGTTTTTCTTGCCATGTCCACACTACATGTAAACATCGCGAATTGGTAATCACCTCAGGTAACCGATCTCTTGCATAATCTGGAGCCCGTAAATAGAATGCTGTGAGATCAATCAACTTCGACTATCACAAGTGTTCGAACTATGCAGACCTGTCAACATTATCGGTCTAGGGAGCAGTGCAGTTGAAAAAGCATGAAATTTGCAGTCTGCGACTCTGCTCTATTCGACCGAAAAAAGAGCTTCCGTGAACGTTGGTTTTCGTCGGCCTTAGTAGTGGAGGAAAGTGCCATAGAAATCAGCCGTCGAGAAATTAAGCCAATCAGATCACTTTTGAGCTTCATTCAAAATGGAGGCCAAAGCTACGACAGACGCTGTAGCTTTACCTAGAACATTCTAATTGAATTCTGGTGCGTTTTACGACCTATAAATGCTGCAGAAAGGCCAAGCTTCCTGAGCTCTGCCCTGGACCCGAAAGGGTGGCTCACAACGCCCCCCTACACCCCCAGTTGCATGACTTCGGCAGCTAAAGCTGCCTCGTATTTTTCGCGGTCGTACTTTTTATTCTTAATTCGACCCCTGTAAGCAAGTAGGTTTCTACTGAATCATAGCACTTAAAAACTGATTGAAGATCGCATACGCCTGCTGATTTTCTTAGAACAAACACCGAATCTCAACCACGATATCATCCTCTTCAACCCTTACAGGGTATGACTTGATTCCTCCATTTTGATTGAAAATTTGGAGGAAATTTAACATGTCATTGACATTACAATATATCAAACTATTTTTCAAAAAGTTCGCCTAAGATTATGACAATCGAGAATCAGTATAACATTACTTAAGGGCACTAACAATTAGAAAATATCCACAGATTGTGGGGGATCCAGTGCATCAACCGAGCGGTGCGAAACGTATAGAAAATTTGAATGAACTGAGTAAGAACAGAGTAACAAAAAACTTGCATAAGCAACTTCAACAACTCAACTTTGCGGCCAAGGTTTCATTTAGACTAGGAGCACACCTCCACAATGGATCAAAGATCTCATCAATGTCCTTTTCAGTACTTGTAGCATTGCCAGTTCATAGCTAGGAAATAGCTCTTTGGGAGAAAAACATTCAAAATTTCAGGGTTTTCCAGGTTCTACTTTCAAACTGCTTTCCTTGTCAGGGTTTTCAGGGCCATATTACAAACTTCAGGGTTCTTCGGGGTTTTCAGGGTCCGCTAGACACCCTAATTGATCGTCAGAAAATGCAATTCTTAACTCAAACAGAAACACGTATCGAAAGCAGAATTTTGCTAATTTTAACTATCAGTTCCTTTCTGCACTGTTAGAAATCAACCTACCACAGAGCAGGCACATATAATTCAATAAAGTTGCAGACGCACATTTCACTGTCTGAGATTTAATTATACTTTCTGCATGCATAGCCCGACATACTGATTTCCCAGATTTCTTTTGCTTACATATACCTCAATTTCCCGTAAATCCAGGAAATCTCGGAAATTTTACATACCTGCCTAATGCATCGATCAACAGAACTAATGTGTCTTACCCAGTATTTTTCTGTGACAATCTATTTGAAAACCACGCTGGCTGGGACATCCAAGCTTCTCTTTGTATGTACAATCTTCAAATCGTTTTCCTGCTGGACCCCGAGGACAGCTCTCTAAGTTATAGACTTTTTCATTGTCCTTCACATCAATCCGCTCTAAAAGGAGGAGAAAATTTCCAGCACAACATATTTGTGTACCAATGATGCCAAACCAGAAGAGCTCCAGATGTTCCACGTAACTTTGGAAAGATTTTGGTGCAATTGTCTTTTTCACACAGTTCAGATTAAATTTTACGCCATGGAAATCACCAGCGCTTTTCAAATGCCTTCATGGATTAATGAAGAAAGTATCGTCAGATTCATTTGTATAAAAATGTAGGTCACTAGCACCTCTCTTAGCTAAAATTTCTATCTCCAGCTTTGTACTAATTTCCTATTCTGAGAGATAGAGTATATAGGCAGCAAGCGAGTCGCAGGCCTGTTCTTTTTGCCAATGCCATTTCCTCACTATAGCAACATCTCCAATACAGCCCTGTAAATTAGCGTCGGCATTCAGCATCGCCGACGGATTTGCCGACGCAAATCCGGTTTACGACGGCAAACTTTTGCCGACGGCAGATAACCCACATTTGGAATCTCATACCGCTCAGATTTGAATTCACTTGCACTTTTACAAGTCAGCAGCTTACGAGCGGTTGCTGCTGCGTAGGAAAGTGTCCCGTTCTTGGAAGTCCACGCTTGTTGGCCAATCAGAATCTCAGAAACTACAGAATCAAAATGGAGGTAGAAGCTACAACGGACGCGAGAAAGATGGCTAAGACGCTGGGAGGAGGAGCAAAATTTTGTTGATACTTTCTTTTTGTAAAATCAGAATGGTGTCTGCGTCTGCGTCCAGCAAACTGAAGTCTCTAAAATCTGCAGAACAAAAACAAAACAGTGTCACACTAAATTTTCTATTCTGTACAAGCTAAATCACGGAGAGCGGATTAGTCTGCGTCGTAGAGTCGCGTTTGTGGTTCACAAAATAATAAGTCTCCCAGCAGAATGGAGGAAATTGTCAAGCGAGTGTAGTGGTAATAAAGAAAAGCTTACGCACGAGTTATTTGAAGAATGCGCATTAACTTCATCGCCCCACAAGTGAAAGACAGCTAGCATCCATTGAGGTTGAATGCTTTAACTTGCTGTAAAAGCAAGCTTCAGGGCAACTTTCTTCGTTTTGCCGACGTAGTGCCGACGCAGTCTCGATCCATGTCGGCAAAAAAATGCCGACGCAATTTTCTCTAAATTTACAGGGCTGCTAATAATCTCTTAAAGCCCGGAACATAATCGCTTTACGTTTCTTACAAGTAATGAAAAATCTAATACTGATTATCAACATACGCCAAGCAACAACAAGAATCACATTTGATGCAACTGTCAGTTTCTTGCACAACCTAATATACAGTTGAACAGCTATCAGGACACTCTCTAATAAGGTTAAGCATAAGAAGATATGTATACAGATAGAGGGCGATACTACAATTTGCAAAAATTACAAACAGTTACTTCCACCATCTAAATAGCCGAAGTCACATTGAGACGTGTGACCAGCAACAAGTGAAATTTTCTTTACTCATCAGTGTGACCTTCGATGAGTGAATCGCTGAATACCGGTCTACACAGGGCTATTCTCACGTTCAAATTTAACCATCATCAGCGTGATCGAGCGAATTCAATTGAAAGGTGCTCGTGCCCTTCTCACTTTGAAATTCCCCTTAGCTTTAGTCTTCCACGAAAATGCACTCTTGTATAACAATAATAGCAAGACATTGCGTGAGTGGTGCTGCCCAACACAGCTACCTGCCATATTAACAACTTGACTTAGGCCTGCCATATGTTGCTTACTTCCTTTTAAAAATTTCACATCCAATTGGTCACGCTATCTATTTTATGGTTACATTTTACACGTCTTGCAGGGTCACACTGATGGGTGACACAGATTTCACATACTGTTCATCACTCATCACTTCTCGTTCGTCTCAGTGTGGCTTCGACTGATAGGTTATATCATCACACTGAAATGGTATGCTTTTACGTCCATTGAAGTTCTTATTCTCATGCCTACCCTTAGAGGCAACCTCTGATCTCTTATCTATCAAAATCAGTAACATCAACCACGAAACCAAAAAAAAATTTGGTACTATCCGTTGAGTTGTTCTCGAGATATGACAAAATTGGTTGAGTTTGTTTGAGCCATTTTGGGGCATTTTTTAGGCGAAAAAAATTCAAAAAATTTAAACTTAGGCGTCAGTGCCAAGGATTTTGCACTAATTTGGTACGGGATGTTATGGAATACAAAATTCATTCAAAAGAACAAGTGGTTTGTATAAATTTGCATAGTTGACATGGGCCTTAAAAATCTGAACTTTTGCCAATCATGCAAACAAAAATGATGACATCATCAAAATTTGGACGACGACAGGTATTTTTCCAAAAGTTCACATGCCTATCAACATTCCTGCCACGGTCTACGTTTCCTGCATCAGTACTTTAGATTTTAACTAGGGAGAGGAGGGTTAAGCTACCGTACATAAAAAAGCCCAACCAGAATAGGGTTAAGATCTTTGCATACTGACCTAAGAGTTCAAGGTTTGAGTTACGCATTAAGCCAATTCTTCAGAAAAATTACACTCAGATAAACAAGGCTTCCTTTTTCCTCAAGGACAGATGGAAAAGTGGTAATAAGACATGCAATGTGAATAACAGCTCAAGGTTCAAATCTCACCATGAGAGCCTGTCTCACTAAGAAGACATTCCAACAAATCTACGAACATATTCACAAAAGATATCCACGTAAAAAACTAATCTTACCTACTGTATACTTAACAAATGGGTCCGTGTCAAAAATCTCAAATGTCCCTGTGGCTTTCACTGCTCCCCCTCAGCTTGCTTTTATCTTGACAAGCGAGCGGTGAATCCATCGAGTACCAGAAAGGGCTGCTGGGAATAAACCCTACCCTCAAATAAGGCCCCCACCGCCGAATCCATTTCTGACAAGTAAGGCCCAGGGAGCCTAATCAAGTAACGGTATAGTAGCTATTGAAAATATCCTGAATCAGACAAAGACTGCTGGTAGGGCATATTCTAGAAGGGCAGGGCAGGGCAGGGCAGGGCAGGGCAGGGCAGGGCAGGGCAGGGCATGGCATGGTATGGCATGGCGCAACGGAACTTTCCAAGAATAGAGGATAGATGAGGATAGATAAAGATACAGCTTTGAAGAGATCAGTAATATGTTCCATTAAATCTACTAAAATAAAAGATATTTGCCCAAAAACTAGACCTTTTCTAAAGCTTGAAGTAAAACTAGTGGTTAATACTACACTATTTGTCCAAAACCAAAACATCCTAATACTATTTATTCCAGTCATGGAGTTTCAATCTCCCAGTACAGATCAGGACTTTACGTATAAGTTTATTTATCACTCAAAAATGTAAATGACTTACGCGTCCAAGCATGTCCATCTTCTTCATGAAACTGTCTGCACACCGCAGCTCCGAGTCGTGAATTGTATTTACCACGTGGATCACAAACCAGCATGCCATTCACCTTGAGTGGATCTTTCGAAATATGAGCTGAAATAAAAAAAAACAGCTCACAGCAGCTTCAACCGAAATAGCCTTACCAGATAATCTGAGCAAAAAAGAGCTACGTCCTGCAGTAGCTTAATTCTTGCGAGTAAGTGAGAGCTGTGAGCTACGTCCTTTAGTAGCTTAAATAACACAGTGTAACCAAATTAAATCCAAGTACTAAAGGACTGCAATCAAACCTTTGAAAAGATTTCTTCATATCAGAAACTACTTAAAAGTAATGGTGACAACCAACAGTAGCAAGAAAAAACACTTCAGATATTTAAAGATGATCATTCACAAAAAAGCAGCCAAACTTTCTCTGCATTCAGGAAAGAAAAGGCCTTCAAAACACTTATGTTATACTTCTCCTAATAAGACAGTTGATGTACTTTAAAACAATTTAGAACTGCAGAATAAAGTCTCAGAAACTCTGATACTAATTTCTAACAATTTGTGAAGGGTATTTCAGGACGAACTTACATTAGAGCTGATAAATCAAGCCTTGTCCAAAACTCTTTTCATCATCATTATCATCATCAACTGCCATAAATGCACAACACTGAGGTATGCACAAAATACCAGCATCGCCCATCCCACAAGCAAAGGACTAGAGTTATTATCAGTCTGCAGAGAAAAGCAAGCCGTCTCAACATGATCGACTCACACTCTTCTACATGCATCCTATCAAAAACAACAATTGTTTGCGGCTTCATGCCAGTGTTTAATCAGTCTAGTTTGCATTGGATTCTTGAGTCAACATTTCAAGTAAACAAAAAACTCCATCTTTATGTTTACACCAACACAAAAAAATGACGATGATGTCTGCCGCATGTCCTGTACTTGAGCCTGCCACCAGTAATTCATGCCTCAGCATTGAGAAACTCTCCTCATTCACTCTTTGAATTGGGGTGAAGGAAAGTAAAGCTTGGAGGCCATGCAACTCAGAATCCTCAAATGTAATCTGAATGTGACCACTACATCGAAAAGTAACTATCTTTCAAAGAAATTTCAACACAACAATCGGGATCAAATGGCACAGATTGCACGAGCCACTACCAGTAGTGGACCCCAAAAAAATTAGTTTAGCGGTGTACTTTTCAGATGGCTTGCAAAATATGTACAGACTTTGAAATGAAATATTTGACAGGAGAGTGGTACAGCTCTTCTCCGGATAAATCAAAGTGAGTGATAATATACAAAATAATTGTAGGAGTAAGGCTTTGATGTGGATTTTAATTGAGTGATGACAACTCTCCTCAAACAATTTAGGAGGGTGCTGAGGATCACTTTCCTCTCCTTTCAAAGCCTGATGTATATACACTTCGCGGGCGCCTATTACCCATGCCTGAGAAAATAGTCTCAAAATGTAACTCTAACAAGTCACAAAATTATTGGACTCCCGCAAACTTATTTGAGAATCTTCGTGTAAGATCAAAGAAAAATCAAGATATAAGCCACAAGATTCACACCACAGATAACAAACAACTGATGAAGTGTTCTTAAAATATTCCGAAGAGATAATGTATGGACTGCAGCATGAAGCATGTCACCCTCACGATCCACCCCAACATGACATAAAACGGCAGGATCGTTTTTGGTATGTTTGGAAAAACCCCTGACAATAGCAACTTTCTGACAACACTTACCACCCACAAGCCTCATGAGACTTTCTCCAGACATGGCACATGGTTCAGGGCTTTGCATATGTCTGATTGTGGTGCACGAGATTTCGTGTGCCAAAATATCTCCGAGGTGCACGTCGTGCACCTGGAGAGTAGATCTCGTGAAATCACCATCTGTTTGCTCCTTGCAGGGCAGGCTTGTTATCACAAAATAACAGGAACCTTAATCCCCTGACACCAAGCCATGCATAAGCTGAGAGATCAAAATAATCAGGCGCAATAATAAGTAAATCGCCCAGCTTTCAATACGAACGCACGCTGCTTATAAAAATAAAAAAGATAAAGCATGTCTCTGCATTCTTTCTCAGGACAGGCAGTACGCGGTGGTTTTGGCTAGTAAATTTCAATGGAAGGGAAGAGTGCCTGTTTCCCTGCATGTCTTTATCCTTTGCTTAAGCAGCTTAGAGTGTTCAGTATGACATGAAGTATTTGCGGCAATCGCAAGTATAATGCAAATTATATTTATGCTCATGAGAGACTTTTTTCTGATCTTTCTTGTCCTAACTGACTCCACAAGTACGAAGCCTCATGATATCTAGAATGATATTCGTCAAAAAAAGAACTATGGAAACCGAAATACAGTTAGACGAAATCCAGTTAGACGAAATCCAGTTAGGTGAAATCCAGTTAGGCAATGCTTTACCCCTCCTCTCCACGCCATGCTCAAATAACACCTTCGAACCAATGACAACGACATGTAGCGAGAAATTGAGTTCTAATGCGACACAAAAGAAAGATCAAACCATTGATAAGTTTCTGCGTCATTCAGAAAGTGAGCAACCAGCTGAGGGACAGGTGAGGTAAGCACACCACCATCAAAAATTCATAAACAACAACAGAATACGGAAGGAAACGTAGGCATGTGGCAGGATGATGAATATCTTTGGTGGAAAATTCATATTGGCAATTGGCAGCTCAGAAATTGAAATGAAATATTTGGCAGGAGAGTGGTATAGCTCTCCTCCAGATAAATTGTAGCGAGTGATGACTCCTGAAATAATTGTAGGAGCAGGACTTCTATGTGGATTCTAGGGGAGCGATGACAGCTCTCCTCAAACATTTTAGGAGGGTGTGGAGGTGAGGAAGAGTGATCGCTCTCCTCTCCTTTGAAAGCAAGGCAGCTATGTGCTTGTTTCCTCAGGGCAAATCCAAAAAGAGCAAATTCTGTCAAATTCTGTACCATTAACGAGAACTTCTTCAGTGGTCGCTAATAAATGAACTTCACTAATGCAAAGCACTATGACACAATTCATTTTACCAGTAGGTCTCTCTGGATTTAACATTTAACATTCTGTTTGCAGGGACAGCTGCACTCCTTTCCTCCATGTACTGTAAGATGTAAGAATACATCGGATGAAGAAAGCATGAAACACTCGTAATAAAAGCAGCCCTCGCAATCTACGACGGCATTCGGTAATGCCGTCGTAGAAGCCGCCAGTCTATTGCAACAACGGCGGCAAAAAAAATGCCGTCGGTAATATTTCACCACTCA
>JAOBRC010710561.1:0-10403 GCA_027575255.1 Scolionema suvaense | reverse complement strand
TTTTGCCGTATAATTGATGTGAGATTAAGAATGGGCATTTCAGATTCGATGACTCCAGTGAGAAGAGCAATGCAGTTGTGTAGGCAACCACATCACTATAACGATTTAGCGATGCACCAACACAAAGAGTCGTATCCGTCTAAATGATGTATAATATGGATGATCAATGCTTATGCCACAATTACTAGATTTTTATATATGATAGCCTTTCCTCTTCAATTATGTAGCTATATAATGCACCATAATGATTTTATACTTTTACCAGTTTACCGCTCAAAAAATATGGACAAAAATCAATCCTTATGCCAAGTGCCTGTAGATGGTCCACTGGATGCCCATCCGCCGGCAGATGTTGATCGCTAACATGTTGGCTCTTCCTGTAGCAAGACGTTCCCCTCACTTTTTCTCTTGCGAAGTGAAGTGAAAATTGATCAACAGGCAAACGATACCTTATACCTAGCGATAGAAAGTTGTATATAGGTAGCTTCGCGCGAATGGATAGTCTGTAAGATTTTTAAAAGGAACAGGTCCAATCTACACTGCAAATGTAAGTAAGCCTAAGTATATTTTGAAGAAAGCTTATATTTTCAAAAAATTTGGTGCGGTTTTGGACTCCAGCGTGTGCGATAAATCGCACGCAGAATTCGTCTGACGCGTGTGTGGGCGCGTGTGAGTGCGATCGCACGCGTCTAAATGAGAGGCCTGGTGTTTTATAGTGAACAGCAGAAGTGTCTTGTTGTTTCATCTGTAAAGATGTCCATTTTTGTTGTCACACTTTGGCCCAGACTATAAAGAGAGGCATGATCCACCCTAGAAAACTTCTGATTTTCATTGAGCTTCTGGCTGAAATGAGCTGTAGTAGATATGTTGCTAATTCTGATTCATGATCAGAGCTCACAGTGGTCCCTGACCGTACAGTCTTCAATTCACTTGTGCAGCGCTGCAAATCTTTGAAACAGGCATCATGTGCTGTAAAGTTACACTTTCCTAGTGAGGCCACATCAACTTAAGTTAGCATATGACTCCAGTCCAGGGGGAGATTTTCAAAGACTGGATTCCATGAAGTTCTCATTAAACATTTTCGGAAGTTGTCGTCACAAGCATTGGAAGACCAACCTCTGGTCGTAGTGGAGGTTTCTGATATTATTTGATAAGTCACACATGAGTCAGTCATGTTAACTGCTTCAGAATGCAATTCTGTATTGCTTTGCCAGGGTTCCCTCACTTTCTTGATTAACTGCAGGGGCTTATCTGCGCTTGGATGAGTAAACCATCTGTGTTGAAGAATCGACTCTATCGATCACTTGTCTTGCCTTAGTAAGAGTGATGATGTAATAGATGTAGTGCCAAGTTTGTTGTCCATAGACTGAAACAGTATCAGGATCTAAGTCAGTCGTTATTTTTCCTCTCTTCGTGAGAGGCTTTGAGAGAAGAAGTGGCAATTCTTTTTTTACAATATCAGTACAGATATTAACCTGTTGGTTTCCGAGAAAGGCTGGAAACATTGCACCTGCAAATGATTAAATCTTTTCTCCATCACGAAAACAGTACTGACTATTGGTACAGCAATGTAAAACTTTCTTAAAATCTTTATTTGACAATGACTTTATGTATTCAATGAGCCAAGTCTCTCCACATACTGTTTTACTTGCACCACAATCAAGTAAACTGCAGTTCCACAGTCTTATCCATGAGACACGCGCGTGCACGCTGGCACGTGTGCAATTTGGATTGATCAGCACTTTTTTTGACTCCCAGTCGCGCGGGCAGCCCTCGTTGAAAGAATAAAACCACGCTGGTAAAAATAAAATTTTATCTTGTCTTAAGGCCTAGGTACACAGAGCCACAAAACGACGCCGATTTGCCTCCCGATGCGTTGTCTGGTAATTGTATGTGGCTACACAGACCGATGAAGCATTTGTATTTTAGCAGCATTGAATTCTCTACACTAGCCAATAGGATTGCGGTTTGCGATGAAAAGATCCTGCGTATGTGATCAATCTACAACAACCAGCAATAAGACCTGGGCAATTTTTCTTCTTATCAGTTTATGTTTTAAAAAATTATATGTCCTGTGTCCAAGCACGACCAACCAGTATTTAAATGGAAGCATCAAGCTACCAACATTGATTTTGCACTATCAACAAATGTAAACAAAAACTCCTTTCCACTACTCCAGCTTGCCGTCTATCTTCATAATCGTTATAAAACTTGTTATAGATGCGCTTTTGTTCTTTTACGAGCAAAATTAGCAACTCTTCGAAGCTCGTCATGATGAGTTTTGAGCAACACCACCAGTGACTGTTTGTTTGGTGAGCTTCTTTCACCGCACCCCTGTTTTCCTCACCCCAGAGTACGCTTTATGACCAATAGGATCCATCCAACCCGTGGAAAAGACCAACATGTTGGTCTTCGAAACGACGCATCGGAATCCATGAAAATCATGCTTATGTGCGTCGAACCTACACGTTGAAGCGCATTTCCGACGAAACGTCGGTCTGTGTAGCCAAGGCTTTATAACGTAATGCTGATCGAATTCGTTTAGCTATCTGCCAAGAGACATATTCTGAAGGTGGGCACAGCGCCTCCCTATTATCTTTCTCATCTACCGCTAATCACCCATTCAAATACATAATGCTGTAAACATCTTCCGTGCCACAATAGAATGCGACGGTGCCAATTTCGAAACAGCGTGTTGATGTAAAAGCAGAATGGAGATGGAGGCTGGCAAGAACGTGCACGAAACTCGCAACATTTAATTCATGGAGACCGAGTCAATTACCTGCATTTCAAGCTTTGAGTTCTCATTTACTCATTCAATATCAGTAAGTGAATTTTAGGAGCGACATTTCTTGCCAAGAGTCCGTGATAAAGACATAAAGATCAATAAGATGATCAGTGTTTACTCATGAACAGATGGGTGAAATGTTAGCGCATGACATCTAGAGCATTATCAGTTAATCCTGTGCCACAAGTAGAAATAAACGTGGCAGAATTTGGTGATAGGAAGTCCACCTTCCTGTTTAAAGCATAAACCAGGGTAGCTGACTTGACTATGGTCATAGCACAATTCGGCAAGCTGGCTAAGACCCAGGGATGCTGGTTTGGGGTTCCAGGATGTAAAGCGTCCCCCTTTCTGCAAGAAAGTTTATCGCGCAGGCAAAGTCTGTGTTGCCTCTGTCACGAGCGCGATTGATGGCGCAGGCACTAAATTACTCACAGAGAAAGTTGTTTTTCATTTCTGTATTTATGTTGGTGGAGAACTATTTCATTGACTGTCATATAGGTGTCACAAGAAGTTCCACTGGCTTCTTTCTCGAGTCATGATGGTTTATGCTTTCACAAATTGAGCAACGAGTTATTGTCCAGTATTTTTTGTTCTTTGGATTTTGGCCCTGTTCAAAACTTTGGGGCACCTGACTCTGTCTCCAATTTTATGTATCTGATGGGTGTGAGCGTTTACTGTGATCAAATTTAGACAGGGTATCTAGCGGACCCTGAAAACCCTGAAGACCCCGAAAACCCTGAATTGAGGTAGTACGACCCTGAAGACCCTGAGTTTCCAACTATTTGTTTAGGAAAACCCTGAAAACCATCCAAATGACCCTGAAATTTCTCATACTTCCAAGTTCAATTTTTTGTTTTTTCACTTTTCTATTCTTATTTTATTCTTAATTTGGGCATGTGTGTAAAGTTAAACCTTGTAGCTGCCTTTATTAGCCTATAACTAGCTCAGGTCTCATGGATATATTTTGAAAATGAATACAAAGGTTTGTTTGTCTAGTGTGGCATTCTGTAGTCTTTACCTTCTTCATTTCTTCATTTGTTGTTCATTTGTCCTGTTTTATTGTATGTTTTATAGTTTTGATATGAAGCTTCATGTTGTGTTTCTTTATCTCAATTTGTTAAAGTTCTTTCGTATTTATTTAATTGTATCCTCAATTCTTATATGCATTTGCAAAATGTGCATTTGAATAACCATGATATGTCATTTTTTCTTTCTTTATTCCATTCATATCTAAAGCATGGTAGCAAGAGCGTATATTCTGGGCTAACGATTTAGCCAAATTAACTCTAAAGATTCTTCTGAAGACATCTTAACACCTTGCGACATATGATTATTCTACATTATATAGTCTCCATTGAGGAAGAACTATGTCTCAGTCCTCGGTGATATCATCTCATCCGTAATGGCACTTTTAAAACCAAAGTCTTTGTCTGTTTACCATACAGTATATGGGGGATGGGGGATGTCGCAAGAAGAGCACCATTCGACTTCAAATAGTGTGATATTCTGTAGATATTCAGTCTTCTCCATGGAGACACCCCCAAAGAAATTGTGGCATGCAACCATCGTATGCCTCAACTGCTTTGTTGCATCTTGGTTGCACGCTTTTGGCTGTAAATGTGAAAAGTGGTTGCTGTGCAATGCCTCTGCTGTGGCATTGGTTCCCGGTGCCATAGTGAGCTGTGGGCTATTTGTTCTATTCTTCTATCTTTGCACTTGCTAGACAATAGGAGACAGGCGATGCTTGCTCACGGGTCCGCACCAGATCGCAACCATCAGTCGAATTTCTCATCTTTCCTGATGGCTCCAAATCCTCAAATGCCTCTCAGAACCCATGGATACTGCAGCCTACCCGTAATGGGGAGCCTCTATGGCTTGGAGCTGGTCTCCACAATCTAAATCATCATCTTTGAACATACGTTGCTCAGTTCTCGCTACTTTGTCATATATACATGGAAGTAAGGACTGTCGTTGGGATTTAATTTGGTTTGCTTTTTAGATTTGTGTTGTTTGCTTTTTTTGTTTGTTGAGTTTTGTCATGTTTTTTTGTTTGTGATGGTTTTGTTTCTGGTTTCAGTAGTTTTCTTATTTTTCCTAGCACTTTCGGTGCTGTGTCTCTAGCGTGGCTGACTGTCAGTGTACTTGACCACAATAGAGTCACAAGTTTTGTTTGGCAGAGGCTTTTGTTTTGATTTCATCTGGTGATTGGCGTTGTATCTGTTGCTGTTTAGTGTGTCTAGTATTATGTTACACAAATGTTGTAGATAAAGAAGTAATTGCTCTAATGCATGGATCTTATGCATTTTATACATGCATGCGTGTCAAAAAAGTCATGTTCAGTTTCTAGAGTTTTGTGTATCTGAATTTGATCCTTGCTGTCTGCATTATCCACAGTGTCCTTATGCTGTTAAAAGGGGGGTTAGGAGGAGGATTAAATTTGTCCCGTTCTGGAATTCTGTTAACTCATAGTTCCATCACAACCTTGGGTCTAGTTCTTCAGTTTCTGGAGTTTTGTGTATCTGAATTGGGTCCTTGCTGTCTGAATTATCTACAGTGTCGTTATGCTGCTCAATGGGGGATAGGAGGAGTAAATTTGTCCCACTCTGGAATTCTATTACACATAGTTTCATCATAACCTCAGGTTTAGTTCCTCAATGGACTTGTGTCTTTCATCTATGTTGTCAAAACGCACAGAAAATTCATAAGAAATTAATGTAAGGCGAATAGTTGTCTATTCTTAAGAGTTAATTAATGCCATCTTTAATTTCTTAAGTTTAGGCAAGGTGCTACATGTTCGCATGAAACTATTGTCGTTTTTCTCTGAATTTGATATGAACCCTGAAGAGGATGACTCCGAAAAACCGTCATTTTCAGTGAAAAAACCCTGAAAAAGTAGGTTGGTATTGCCAAAATCGATCCTGAAAACCCTCAAAGTCAAAGTGAAATTTTGCTAGATGCCCTGTTAGAGGTGCGAGCCCTCACAATCCTAGTATCCCTTCTTCATTGATGCACCTTGTTGTGAATATACAAAACATCTTGTTCCATCATCATCGTTGGTGGAATCTCTAGAATCTTTGGCATAAAAAGATGGCTCTTCTTTTATTTTCCAACTTCCCATTTCTGCACTTGGGACATCTCTTTCTTCAGAAAAGATTTTAACAAGCTTCGACCATACTTCGTCATATTTCAGGTCAGAAGCAGTTGGATCAATCAAGATTTGCAGATTTCAGCAACCTATAAGCCAAAAAATCATCTGATGTAACTATGCCATAAGATTTAATTTTATACAATCTTTTATCAAACTTGGCAAGGAAATCCCGATTGATGTACCTGTTGATCTATGGTAGGTTTCCTACTGGTCAATAGTATTATACTTTTCGATAAGTTTATCCTTCTCATAGATTCCATCAAGCCGCTTCCATAACTTATAAGACAACAACAATGGAGGAGCTTTTGTGTAATTAGACATCCTGGTGGATCGATTTAGAGTTCCTCTGGCACCATGAAAATTTTACATAAAATGGAACAAACCTTTCTATATGTCAGAGTACTTCTCTTGACTTCCCAATGTATCGATTGGATACAACCAACATTAACCACCAATATCTTCAACTCAGCAGTTTGTGTCACACAACTGGATTTGATACTGACCACCAGCATCCAAACACAACAACAGTAATATCCAAAAATTTCCAGTCAATTAAATGTGCTTGACACAACGATATTAGATGCTCTTTGCAATCTGAATCCAAGCAGCAACTCAATGGATTTTATTGGTAATCGAAGCTGCTTCGCAGTCGTCTTCACATCTGCTTGAGCCACTTTCATCTCATGCATCTATATATTTTATAAACACACAATTATAAAATTCTCATCTCACTCCTGGTTAAGTCTGTAGCATATAAGTTACTTTCACTAACTACCATTGCCTTCTCTGTATTTGCATTTTTTGGCTTTTATGAGCTAAAAACAAGCTCCCCTGGCATTGTAATTGCAAAAGAGCCTGGCTGTTTAAGTTTATAAAGAAATGAACTTAATCTGGATTCAAGTTGATCCCACCGAGTCCTGATTGAAGGTTAAACCTCTCGCAAGAAATTTTTCTAGTATCGTTTTGAGAGTTCAGTTGTGCTCATGGAAATTGGCTGCTGCTATGATGAGATCATCCTCTTCACCATATATTAGATAGTACCGATGACCTGATGTTACAGTTCTCCTGCTATTATCATGCTTTCCATTGTCTGTTTGCAGCATCTCATGATGCGTTCATATACATAGATGATCGTACAATGTTTCTTGAGTGCTAGGTTGAGCTGTTGGAAGGGACATGTACAGTGATGCCCCTCACTCACTGACTCGAAATGTGAGTGTCTTTGATAGCTTTGCCTGACATTCCGCATGTCTACCATCACTTGTGTGCGCCCTTTTTCCTTCGGGCCTACTACAATGTTGGAGACCCATGGAGCTGGACCATGGTGTGGCTTGATAACTCCTTGCTGTTTCACTGCTATGGTCTCATTGTTAAAGTGTGTATGCAGATGATAATAAGAAACCTGTTATGGTGTTCCTGTGACTGGTTTTGATGAGTCGTCAATGTGAAGTTGTACTGTAGTAATCTTTCAAAGCACCCGCACCTGTGAAGACAGCTGTCTTTCTGTAATGAACTTTAAAGTATCAATGGGTGTAGTTAAATTACGTTTTTCTGTTTGGACTGTGACTGTGATCAGCTCACCTTTTGTGGCGAATGGACATTAAAATCATGATTTTGCATCTGTGTCGGGTATTGGGTTTTCTTACGACCTGAACGCTGGTTGGTTTCGAATGGTGACAGTTTCGAGTGCTCTTGCTCTTCGCACCATTCTTCCTCAAACTGTTTTTGCTGTATGCTGACTTTGTGTTACCACGGCACTTGATAGACCCTGGCCTGTGCCCCTTTTTCGCATGTATAACCTTCTATATTGTACACTATATACTTCTGACTGTAGACTTATTTAGATTTGAGGACTCCATTTACTGCTGTCGTTACCTTTTTCCTGTGTTTCTTGGAATATTGGTCAGCTGCTCTGTCAGCTTTCACAGGTGCATGTGCTGCTTCTGCTGAGCGATGGTTATCTGCAAGCTGGTGGAGGCTCCACTCTGGGACTGATTTCCGGAATTCATCATCTCGGAAACGAATTGTGATTTGATTGATTTGATCTCAAGTCGTTGCTTTTGCCTCATCCTAAACTTCATTATCATGACGTTTAAAACAAGATTTTTTGCCTTGTTTTTCTGCTACTTTTAGAGTTGAATCAGGCATCTGTGCAATGTATCGTGGCTTTTTTGTCTAGTTAGTGTAGTGAGCCTGAAACCTGCTTCACCAGGGACAGCTTCCGAGTATTTTTGTACTCCTTTGGGTTGCTATAACAGTGACTATAAAGCGGATTACTACTGTTCTCTTTTGGTTGGTCAGAATGTTAAGGAAACTGCAATATTATATGTTTAGCTCTTTCACAATCTCTGCCAAATACTGATCAAGGTATCATCTTTTCAAAATTTAATTATGCTGTCCGGAAGTATCAATCATAAACAGCTCTGTATTCCCCGTGGTATATCAAACAAATTCAAAGTTACTGACTTCTTCACTTGTCCATTTATGAACTAACTTTATCAAGTGTAAGGTATAAGGTATCGTTCCTTAATTACAGATCCCTCGTTGAAATAAAAAACCTTTCATACTTTGTTTCTTGTTGAATATGTCCTCCCACCATTCATTGCTCGCCCTTAACCTTTCCTGGCTCGGTACAATTATTTCCAATTAACCATTGACTGAGTAAAGACTAGTACCCTTTTTGCTTGAGTAACAACTTCATATTTAATTTAGGTTGCAAGATGCACGAAAATCATTAATGCAGATTCTGATGA
Source organism: Scolionema suvaense (assembly GCA_027575255.1). NCBI lineage: Eukaryota > Metazoa > Cnidaria > Hydrozoa > Limnomedusae > Olindiidae > Scolionema > Scolionema suvaense. The sequence continues at coordinate 1,714 of JAOBRC010710561.1, read as the reverse complement.
TCCAAAGTATATCATCAACGTGAAACAATTTGCGAAGTTTGTGGTGGATCTTGGTGATCAAGTTGCTCCAACCGATATTGAAGAGGGCATGAGAGTTGGTGTTGATCGTAACAAGTATCAGATTCACATTCCGCTACCGCCGAAGATTGATCCAACAGTTACTATGATGCAGGTAACATGGAGTAATGTGTTGTTAAAGAGGGTTGTATCAAATTGCAGTCTCTCATTCATGCATCATTTGTTTCAGCATTTCATTTACAGATCTCAAATGAATATTTGTAATAGCTAGATCACATTTAATCTGTGTTTAAATCATGTTGGTTCTAAACTGTCCGTTTTTCTGTAAGCCTTGGTGGCACAGGTTAGCAAGTGTATGTGCATGTGTCCTCACACACCTATGATACTCCTGGTAATGTGCTATTAACCTCACACCTCTCAAATGAATTTTCATTGGTAGAAGTACGAAAACAGGCTCTGAAGCTTATCCGTTTGTCTGATATTTACTCCACTTTGTGACATTATTCCAGCTTGTTCTATGACGTGCAGTTTTTCCATGAAGTCTTCTGCAATATAATTCATGCATCTATTCCTATCTACCTAACAGAAGGGTATTATTAAAAACCGATTATAATTTTTCCATATCTCGAGCTTGTTTATGTCCAACTTTATTTGCTCACGAGCCCAATCTCAGCCCTATCATTAGATATGCAAGTTCATTAGGTATTGGCGATTTTCAGGTTGTTCAGTTATTCTGGAGTCGTTTAGAAATAACCATTTTTTCCAATTTTAAAGATTTAAACTTCAGCATCTTCACCAATGCATGTACTGCCTTAATGATATGTTCCTACCTCCCAGACGTCCTAAAATCCTAAAATGTCATAAAATTTCACAAAAATGGAAAAATATCCTAAAATTGTCATAAAATTTGCTGCTTTGTCCTAAAAGTCCTAAATTTTTTTACAAAAGTTGTACAATTTCCCATTGCATTTGTATTCTTGTTTAATACTGAAAGAAAACAGCAGTTCTATTGAATAAAATGACTTAAGGCAACATGTACATGTAAACTTGTTGCCTATAACAACATCACATGTTATTGTATCTTTTGCGGTTCCTTGCCAGTATAGATAACGTAGCAACGAATACATTTTGTCCCTGTTTAAATCTGCGCGGTAGATTATTCGAGGCATTAAGGTGCTTGTGTACGATTTGGTCGCATTTCTTCAGTAGGCAGGCTGTTAGGACATATTTCATGTTGTTGCAGACTGTTAGGATATGTTTTATGATGCTGCAGGCTGTTAGGATATGTTTCATGTTGTTGTAGACTATTAGGATATGCTTTATGATGTTGCAGGCTGTTAGGATATGTTTCATGTTGTTGCAGACTGTTAGGATATGTTTTATGATGTTGCAGGCTGTTAGGATATGTTTCATGTTGTTGCAGACTGTTAGGATACCGTAATTATCTGAAAGAGCGCCCCGGCTTAAATGAGCCCCCCCCCAAATAAGCGCCCCTCCTGACAACTGAGAAATTTAATGAGCGCCCCGGCTTAAATGAGCGCCCCCCTCAAACCAGCAAGGGGGCACTCATTTAGAAACTTGTAATGTATCATGGGCATAGGCGCTCACTCAGATAGCTTATAACAATGAAGAACATGGGAAGAATAATTTTCAGTCAGATAGTCTTTTTTACTTTTTGTAATAAGGGAGTTTACTA
>JAOBRC010710450.1:0-10403 GCA_027575255.1 Scolionema suvaense | reverse complement strand
GAGAGGGCAATGCACTGTATGGGCAAGCGTATCAGCCTTGGTTGGTGTTCTCCAGGTACGCTTTTTTTTCACTGTCCGAGGAAGATCTTTCTTCGATTAACATAAATGCTCGTATAATTATCACTATCAGCAGAAACAGCTCTACTCACTACCAGAAACATCCTGTGTACTAAAACATACATAATAGAATCGTTCCTCCTTGATAAAAGAACTGCTCAATTGATATTGGCCTAATTGCGTCTACTACTCCTCAAACTTACTCCTGCTTCTATTCCCCACATCAAAATGAAGTCGTTTGCTCAACATCGAGCGAATATCTCATTGATTTCATAGTGAGGATTCCGCATACTTTTTTTTCAGTTGCGTAATCAAATCAAAGCTAACAAACTCTGGAACATCCCATTGTTGTAAAAAACATGGGATGCTACTGCATCGAACTTGACTTAGCTGCCTTCACCAATTCGCACATGTCAGATGAATGATACCCATGATGGTGGTCATAAACAACACTGCTAGACGCAAAGAGTTGAGAAAGGGGGAATACAATACCCTGGAGAGTGATAAAACGCTCCCACCCTTTAACAGGGTTAATGTTATTTGCCGATGAAAGGACAAACGCTACAAGATCACAAAGAGAAGACCTAGAAAATAAGAAACACAGTCAAGGGTGGCATGGTGACCATACACAAAACGGTGATCACAGATCAGCATGAATGACCATCTGGATGCAAGCACTTGTGACTCTGGCTGTGGCTTTAAACATATTTTACGAGCGCCCAACACTCAGCCCTATCCAGATGGTCTGCTAACCCAAGAGCAAGAGAAACAAAGACCAATGAAAAAACGCCAAAAAACTGCAAAACAAAAAACAAAAGGTAACAAAATTAAAAGACACACCAAGAAAGGGGCCCAACAAAAATAAACAATAAATGGGACATAAATCCACTAGAAAAGGTAATAATTTAAATATGTACAAGTTATTTATTTACAAGAGCCAATATAAAACTGACCACAGGGACATAACGATTCTACAAAGAACAAGATATAGGAAGTAGCATTAGACAGGTCAGAGGGATTAGCCTTGGTGACGCCTGCGTCATTACACATAATCCAACTTCCTGCCATCGAACACTTCACATATGCCCGCAGTACTGGCCACCGGCCTTCAAATAGCCCCAATGATTGATGGTGGCTATTAGTTGGTGCGAGCGAGAGAATGAAACTCCATCGTCAACAGAAACAGGTATATGCAGATTCCAGGCTTACCATGAGACAGGCAGGACACACTTTAAATGTCCTTAACCAGCATAACAGTTGGAAACATGGTACCTTTTCAAATTTCATGTCAGATACTTTCTGGACTAGTACTTAAACTTTTGCAAAGAGGACATAGCCAAGCATTGTCACCAGACAGGATCTCCAGAAACAAAAATGAATTCAGACATGAATCTACGGAATCCCGGAATCCTCCACAAGCGAAGATGTCAGGCAGGTGTTACACGAGATAGATAAACAAACAGTGGAGCAGATCAAATCATTGACTACAGCAGATGTGCCCTTCAGCTCATCTTGAACGAATTGGAGCACCTCAGCAGCATCTTGCTGAGCATTGAATTGGAACTCAGCCAGCAAGTACGCGATATACACCAGGATATTGCCGCAAGAAAGTTAGTGTGATCAACTGAGTTGTGATACCTTGATAGAAGTGAGATGTTAAACATCATGGCTTTAGCAACATGAGAGAGCAAAGAAGTTTATGAAGCCAGGTGACAGCTCAATGAAACGGTGACACTTAAGGATAGTCGCAACTCTCAGCTGCATGATTCAGATTGTTTGGAATATCAAGAAAAACCACACACTTTCAGGTAATTAAACTTTTGGTGTTGTCACTGCCATGCAAAGCTCCGCAAGTCCACCTGCTGTAATTATTTCACCTACTTCTGGTGCGGAAGTAAAGGCTTGTGAACAATGAAGTTACTGCTGTTCTTTCCTGAAGCTGGGAGGCCCCCTCGATTTATTCTCTTTCCTCATTTTTCCCCACAGGTGGCTAATGAGGACCTAGACCTCCAAAACAGTGTTGGCATTTTGCCTGAAGATCAACAATTGCTGGATAATTCAATGTTGTATGAGAACCATAAAATTCATACCTCATCCTTACTTAACGAACCTGCGTCCCTTTCCAGTTGGCATGTTGATGGAATGGGGCATTTTTAGTCAAATTTTCATGGACCCATGAACACAATTCTGATGAAAATTTCATTTCTAGAACTAGGCACCAAAGATTCCTATTTAATCTGTGAGTACTGTTTGCATTTCAATAGATGAAATAAGGCAAATAAATACAAATTGCAACAGTTTGCATTATGCTCTTACAATTGCACTTATGTCAGAGGAAAGATATTTCAATGCTCCATATTGATTTTCTCAAGCAAAATGGGTTGTTGAGAGTTGAGAGTATCATTCATAACATGTATTGCCCTTGTTAATGAAGCCAGTTGACGTAATCGGTCTGGAGAAGAATCAATGGCATCTCTGACGTTCTACTTTTTAACAGATCCAATAGGAGAGCCATTTATTCCAGTAAAAAAAAAGTTTCCAGTTGAAGGTTGGGATGCATCTGCAGGGACCGAATTGAGCAGCCGCAAATTGTGATTCGCAATCGCACAATTTAAAATCTCAATCCTGTAGTCCAATTTGCAATGAAAATCGCGATATCGAAGTTGAGGGTTCAAGTATCGACCTTCCTTGTTGCATTTGGCTCTGGAACACGCGCTACAGTGCAACAGCTGTGATGCTGGCCCTGTCAGTCTGCCAACCACTACTGCTATTCTTAACAGATGTGAACGAGAAGAGTGTGGTCGATACTGCCTTCTCATCAGATACTTGTTGTAAACATATAACAATAGATAACCGCCTCATGTAATCGATCTCTTGCATAATCTGGAGTCTGCAAATAAAATGCCCTGACAGGTTCGATTGATCGCGAGATATTTGATGGTTTGCTCCTCCTCCTTCTCTTCTGGCTGTGAAAAGAAGTCATGTCTGCTACAAGTCGAGGCCATCACTGCAAACTAGCCACTGTTCATAAATGGGAAAAACAATTATAAGTTGTTCTCTGGAGCACGATTCACAGGGGACACATGTCATTCGCTCGCATGGCTCAACATGTAAATAGTGGGGATCAAGACACTCACAGCTACGACGAGCACTGGGCATGCATTCGATAAAGAAAGACACTCTTGTCACCCACCTTTCGTCAAAGCCTCACAAGATGGCTAAAACATTGAGTGAAAAGTCAAAGATAGGAGCCAAGTCGTTCTTGAAAACGTTATGAGCTAATCAATGAGGAAAATCAATCATCACTGGAGGTTAAGTTAAAGGTCGCTTACTATCTCGCGAAAAACGGTACAGTGGTACCTCATAAATCATTACGAACCACTGAACGCGTAAAAGTAACAGGTGGTGCATGATCCACAATTGATGAGTGCTCATACGACTGAAAGTGTGGATAAGCTTTAATCCATCTCTCACCTTGGAGCTCAGTCTATCGATATAGACTTCCTGTCAGAAAAAGAACGGTCAATGATTCTTCTTAAGAATCTGATAGGTGACGTGTGGATTGACGGAACATATACCAAGAAATCTGTTGGGCTAGATAGCTCCGCCACATAAAACAGAGTTGAATTAACAGAGCGTCCATTTATCAGAATAAAACTTCTGGATTTAGACGTACAAAACTCCATTTGTGCCCTTTTCAAGGCAAATGCACACCTATCTAGCAGATCTTGTGCACCGGTGACATCAAATTCATATCATCCATGAATGTCCTAACCGGTGGAAAGGTCACATTTGAATTAGAGATGAATCTTGGTGCATTGGATGGCAATGCAAATTCAATGATGATATCTATCCCAGACAAGAAAAGGATGATGGATAGAGTGCAGCCAGCCAATAGTCCACAACAAATTCATTCATTCCCTTAGTTACGTGAACACATGAAAACGAACGTTCTAATGATTGTTGAGAGCAACGAATGGAGTGAAAGCTTCATTGTTTGAAATGACATTTCGCTACCTACTGGTTCCCATCTTTAGGGAATTGCCATTTGATTACGTGCACTGACTGCAGGTCAGTATTACACAGAGTACGGAGTGGTAAGCATTTCCTTCGTAGCTGTTTTTAGTATAAGGAGGAGGATAGGAACAAAATGCATTCTGAGTATGTCGATGAGCGAAGATACGTTTTTTCCACGTTGTAATGATCTTCCATTGCTGTATCTGCGTATATCATGCCGGCTTCCAAACTGACGTAAGTGAATAAATTAGCATAGCTGATCTGATCCGCCATTGCTGTTTCTAGTTGTGTTTCTGCTCTGGAATAATTCATAAAACAAACTTAATCAGGTTTTTTAATATGCTTAGGAACAACGAGAGTAAGCCTCCATCCTCATTTTTTTAGCATTTTTAAATGAATGTAACTTCATTTTTTGACGGAGGATCCTGGTAACTATACAGCGCAAAAATAAGGTTGCAATGATCTCAGGTGATGCTATAGACTAGGTACCGGATATTACCTGGTGCCACTGCCATGAGGGATAGGGAGAGTGGATAGGGAGAGTGAACAGAGAGAGGAAGAGAGGGCATATCTATGTACTGGGCACTAACTGCCAACAGAGGAAATAATTGCCAAAACACCTAATTGCAGAGTGTTCTGAGGAGAAAAATAGTTCACAGAGAAAACTTCCATATAATGACGATCAAATCCTTGCACAAAACATGCTGACCTTTCTGGGAAACAAAACAACTTTTGCATTTTGATTTTCAACAGGTCATGACACCTTACAGGAAGACATTTAGAAAAAAGAATGGCACAGGAATAAAAGGCTATGCATACAAATAAAACGCTATACATATGAATACTCACTTCATGCATTTGATTAATGACACCTGTGTAATACAGAATCCTTTCTGTGAGAGTTGTCTTGCCAGAGTCAATGTGGGCAGAAATACCGATGTTACGAGTGCGTTGTATTTCATACTGCCACAGAAACAGAAAACAATTAGGACACAAAATCCATAAATGCATGGTTCGGACCTAAACATTACAGAAACTGGATAACAGCACTGAAACATTGCATACCGTAATGCTTAGATGAACCCCCTCTAATAAATGCCCCCCCTTATACAAACCCATCGCGTAGACACCCCCCTCTAGAGATGCGTTTACTAGAGATACACTAAATAACATACTTAAAACTACTTCCACCACTACATTTTGTGCCTTTTTTTCATGTAAGTATATGGAAATATAACAGATGATGTTTACGATGATATTGACAAGTAACCTAGAGTAAATTTCATTGATATACGAATGCCCCGGCCGTTTAATCGAAGCATTACAGTAGTTATAGTCACACATCAATAATCTGAATTACTCACAATGCAAGAGTGGAACGAATCGGCGAGGGAAACAGCAAAAAAATAAATTTACGAATTTTTATCCCAGGAGCAAATGAGTCCAATCGATTCATTGCAGTATTTTGACAAATCTGATCACAATAAATGCATTTGATTTGATTCGATTTGATCTATGTATTAGAGTTACCAGCCCCTGAGAGAGAAAGGGTCTGAATATCGGACGCTGCCCTTCTCAAAATTCACCGAAAAGTGCCCTCTTTGTTTATATAAACCTTGTTTCAACAGTGTTTTGGAGGAACCATGACTCAAATCTGCGCTTTTCGCCCCAAGTCGGACGCTGTCCCCAAATTCTACAGTAGGCCCTGGTTACCCTAGATAAAACAGAAATTAATAAGATACAGTCTAGCCAACAAATGCATCTCGGTATTATTTGATCATCTACATATCAGTGACACATCTCCAAAAAATAAAAACATGAAATAGTGTTATCATGCCCTATTCTAGAACAAAAAAGGATCCGAATATCGGACGCTGCCCTTCATAAATCTTGGCAAAAAGTGCCCTTTTGACTGATATTTGCTTAAAATGACAGATTTTGGAAGGAAATTTGATAAAAAGTGCCCCTTTTGACAATTCCGGACACCGCCCTGAAATTCTAGAATAGGCCCTGGTTATGCACCTCTACTAGCAGCGATCCTGTACAATTGCACCAACAACGACGCATTTTCAAAACACATGAAAAATGATTCAACAGATTGAACATCCCAGCCCCATAATACAGAGGGGTTATCATACATACAGGATTGCTAAAGAGGCAGGACCTTTATTTTCAATCTTCGAAACAGAGGCAGAATGAGTACTAGTGAGGCAATAGTACTAGGCGTACACCTTAAGAAGCATAGACTTCGCGCTGCCTTACCTGTTTATCATCTTGATTGGATGAACAGTAGCGGCAGCCCATAATGTTCTAAAATTATACCAGTTACGTAATTAGTGGACTCCTGCAAACTTAATTGAGAATCTCTGCATCAGATCCAAGAAGAGAATAGCACGTTGGCCATAAGATGTGCACCACAAATTACAAAAACGTAATGAAGTGTTCTTGAAACATTACGAAAAAACCCTGACACAGCCATTATTGACATAAACTGCCACCCGCATGCAGAAGAACAACATATTCTCAAGATATAAAGCATGGGTGATAACACATGCTTCGTTGCCAGGCCACTGGTAAAAAATTGCTTGTTTCCAGTAGCTCGGTCGATTGTAATTTTTTTTTGCCAAAGAGCCGGCCACAGGTCTTAATGCCATGCAATGTCAAGCTATGTCTTAATTTTTAGAAATTTTTATAGAATGGCAAAGAAGCATCCTTTATCTTGAAGACTAGTGCACATTATTCACACTCAGGTCAAACCTCAAGTATACAATTCTTAAGCCTAACTGCCTAAGCGAAATTTTCCATGGCGATTGATCATCCACGACTCAAGCAGCCATTTTAGATCCATATCAGGAGTCAACACTGCTGCTGTCACGGGTGCATGTGAAACATAATCACAGGGTGTAAAAGAATAAGATATGGTTGAGAATGTAATTTGTAACACCAGTAAAAGGCACTCGCGCCATTTTCATCAACAGTCATTCTCACTTCCAAAAAGTTCATGGAGCTTTAATTAGAGATGGCATTAAGTACCAATGCCTCTTTCATCATATTCGGCAGAACTTTTTGTTCTCCCGAGAGGATTCAAAAGCGTTTTTGATAATGATCAAACGACACCTCCTATTTACCTGTTCACATCGGCTGACCGTGGTTTAAGCTAATTTGCACTTCTAGTTAGTTTGCAAAGCAGCTATGCCCTCCAAGAAAAGTGGAGAACTAATGTCTTTGCATATGATTTAGACAGGGATAAAGTTTGAAACAAATGTCTCCCGTTGCAGCATCAAGACGCTTTAAAAGAAAAATTTCTACCACTACTTTTATCTAAGCCCTCAGAAAATACAACAGCTACAGTAACTAACAATATTCCAATCACTGTAGCTAACAAAAAAAGTATTATGCAAATAAAACATTAAAACCTTTGAAGAGCTACAATGACGGGCTCAGCGAGCAAGTTCATATGACCATAGCTGTGGTATGAGAAACATATAATGTAGATAAAAAGCAATTTGTTTAACAAGTATTGAAATGTCTCGTTTTGAAAATAAATCGTGACTAAAAGAATTTTTGCGTTATTAGCATTTTAATTAACATTACGTTCTTCCATGAAAATTATGACCAAGTTATGACCCCATGCAACTTCAGCTCTTTTACATACGTTCACAGCTACAAGGCATTATCTTGTGCCCTTGTGGAGGTTTTTGGTCAGCGGTTTAGTAAATCCACAATGGTATCACTCCCTTCGAGAAGGCAATCTTCAGTAGTCAACATGGCCCATGAAAAGGCATGACAAGCAAGAAGCACAAAGTGAAGGGGTGTTGGGAGGTACAGAATTGTATTTTCTGTGCTTTAATATTCCAGGCGGAGAGCTGAATGTCTGTAGACAGGTGAGGATGTATGCTGGATTGCGTTCCATATTCTCCCAACTAACCAAAAAACAACTAGCCAGCTAACCTTGATTCTTTATTGATATTCTCAATTTTACTGACGAGAAAAAAATCAAATGCCATCAAGATTGCAATCTCCAACGTTACAGTTAGTGGGTTCAGGGAGCCACAATTCATTGATTCAAGAAATATGGTTTTATTACTCATCAACAGGTCTGCAGCTGGAGCAAATAGAAGTAGAACATGGAGGAAAGATTTACCACAAAAAAAATGATACCCGAAACAAGAAATCTTTTATAGCGGCCCCACTAAGATCCACTCCCGATATGAAAACATAAACCATTGTTAACACATTTTGAAAAAACCCTTAAAACAGCCATTTTCTGGTGAAAAATACCAACCGCAAGCCAAACGAGATTTCTGGAGACATGGCAAATGGTTCATAACATATGTACAGTTGCTTCAAATATTCACACCAAAAATAACAATAAACAGATTAACCGTTCATGACACACATGGAAAAAACCTTAAAAAGTGCCACTTTTGGACGTAGATTGCCACCTGCAAGCCAAACGAGATTGCCAGGAGACATGACAGGAAGTTCAAAACATGCGTAGAAATGCCCATAATATTCACACCAAAAATGACAAAAATCGGATAAACCGTTTTTGACTTATTTTGGGGGCGTGTATAAGTTGCCACCTGCAAGTCAAACAAAAATTTTTTTCAAAATTCTGGCTCCATCACTTTTCCTAAATTACGGATTGTCACCTTCACACCAAACTTCAGAAAAATTCATTCCGCGGTTATCTGGGAATATACGTTGGTGACGGAACGACGGACAGGCATCATTTTATAGATATCTTCCGCTAATGCGGGAGTCCAATCAGCATACATCATTCAAAAGATACTTATGAGATTTACAGGTTGAATAAAACAATGCTGAATACACAAAATACGAAGAAAATAGTGCGCAAAAATTTCGAGACGTTTAATGAGCTTCCCATTGAGAAAGAACGTGTTGCAGGAGGACAAAGCACCTGAAACAACACTTAACCCTATTTGGTATGGGGGGTAAATTTACACCCCCCCTTCAGTCAAACTTTTTATTTTAGACGCTAAACCAAAACCTCTGAAGGCCTGCCCATTTGGGGCTTTTATTAGAATCATACTAGGGACTTCCAGGCCAAATTTCAAGCTTACACTCCGTGTGGATCTGGAGATATAGGCAAATTCTGGAAGGCCACTGATGGCAAAATTTGACCAAAATCGTCATTTTCCTTCATTTTTACTACAATTTTTAAACAAAAACAGCAAAGATAGCAGTCTAAACACATAAAACATGTCTCCAGTTGCTCTAGGAACATATTTGATGCAAAAAAAACAAAAAAAAAAATTGAAAATTTTGGTCCGAAAATCCAGGTGACGTCACAAAATGCTGACGTCAGCAAAAAATAATGATGTCATCAGCAATATTTTAACATCACGCGACAGTTTAAAGGCAGCACTATGTTCCTGGCAAGTTTTATCCTTATTGGTGCTAATTAAGGTCCTGTTTTCTAGGGAAGGTAATTTTACCCTCCCCCCTCCCTCGTACCATGAAAGTACATCAAAAAGCCCATACGAAATAGGGTTAACTAAACGAGATTGGTAAAAAAAACATGCACAAAGATATATATACAGGTTCCTATGTAGAGGTCAAACGGATAGGAAATATGCTAAAATTGATTTCAGCATCTTGTTCGTGATTATATAACGCAAACAAGAAAACTTAACTTAGTATATAAAACACAGGGTGTCATGTTTTAATAATTGCATCAAAGGCGGACAATTTACCGTCAATTGACTTGAAAGCCGTCACTTATTTTATTTCTTAATCACAGCAGTATCGAAAGCCTTCTAGTCCCACTCACAGTATTATCGAAACCAGGAGTGACGACTTGACAGATACGTCCAGGATAATTACTATAATTTCGCTGTGAGGCGCTCGTTCAAACTGGCCAGCGGTATCTTTCTGCACTTCTTGCCAGGGGGTCGTAAACGACTAGCAGCTTTGATGATAGCAACACTGCATTCATCCTCCTCTATCATAGAAAGAGTAGAAATGTCAAGAGAAATTTTTTCAACTTTGTGTCCAGCCATTTCGGTTGTTAGAAATTTGTCCTTAACGTTCGGGCACTTTCTGTCAGTTCTTTACAGTTTACAACCCCCTGGCAAGACCGCAGTGCAGACATGCGCATTGATGATATTTTAAAGCAGGCCTAGGAAAACAATAGCGTGTTTTCGGGATGGATTGATTCGATTGGATGATATTTTTAAAACAATGCATAAGCTTGGCTGTGCGCGTTTAACAGCCCTCAGCCCTGCAGCACTACAGCCCTGCGGCGCTACAGCCCTACAGCCCCAGTGAGGAGGACACCTGGAGTTTTTGTTTTGTGTTCGGAC
>JAOBRC010710339.1:0-10403 GCA_027575255.1 Scolionema suvaense | reverse complement strand
AATATTTCACAGTTTCCTTTGTTGGAATGCACATGACACATGCTGACGAAAAAGTGCTTAATTTTAAGCACTTTTAGTTCAGTGCTATTGCCAACTGTATTGTGAAAGGCAATAATGAGAGCTTCAATGAACTGTGAGCTATAACGGATTGCATATGTTCAGTTACTTCATCCGACGTGACGTTTGAGGCTGTAGAGTGTTCTAGTTGTCAATTCCGTGCAAGGAAGGATCTGGTTGACAGTTTCTGAACATTGAGAAAATTAAAGCAATGGTGCACATCTATTCATTATGATACTCCACTGTTACAAGTTTAGGACATCTGACCTGGCAAATGCCTGGTAAGCTAACACATTTCTTGGATTGACCCTAGTAATTTCCAGGAAAAAATTATGATGTCTAATATCAAGAGCTGTTTCAGGAAAGAAAAGTGCTTAATATTAAGCACTTTTCAGGGTTCGCTGTGTTGCAATTTCCATGGTAATCATGTTAGGCTGGCCCTCCACACTTTGCATCACAATTAAGCACATGTAGACGGAACAAGGAAACGTAATATCAGTGGCTCTAGCTGGTGAAAAACTACAAATAAAGATAATTTTGTGAAAATGCACCATATAAAAGATTGTACAACCAGCTTGAAGTTGCCTGAAAATGGTCTTCAATTCTTATATCACAATGAGTGGCCCATAAAATTGAAGGTCCACCAATCCTAATTTGGAAAGTTTAAGCACTTCCTAGCATGTGCTCTTGGTTGAATCAATACTTGAAGTGCAAATAGCTTAGAAAAGTGCTTAATGTTAAGCACTTTTCCGGTCAACTTATCATTAACAAAAAGGAAGGGACATTTTCACAATACCGCTAGCAATCATAAAAGCTCTAAATGCAGAAGCTCTCAATCTCAAACAGCAAAGTTTGTTGGAGTTTTAGCAGATTGCTAGAGAGCTGCAGAAACACCCTGAAAGGCTAACTGAAATTTACTGGGAGGCATGTTCCTGAGAAAATGAAGAATTGGCTACAGAAAAAATTTGGAGAGGCCATGGGTCTCTAAAGGTTTATGAAGTAGAAAACACATCGGAAGATATGAGCTCAACTTTTCTTTGAATACATATTCATTGCAACGTATGTTGTATGAACAGTTTCAAGCAGCTTGGCTCAACTAAGTGCACATGGCCACACTAAGTGACCAACTTCACACATTTATATTTGCGATAATGATTTTCTGATAAAACGTGTTCCAGTTGGGTATATATTTGAAGTAACTAACTGCCTCGATAACAGATAGGCACCTGGTGGGCTAGTGAAAAATTCTCGGGCTGGTGAAAACATAGGACTGCTAGCCCGAATGGGCTAGTACCGAAAAAACCTAAAGTTACACCACTGAGTACACATGCAGAAACGCAATAAATTCGCTGCGTCTACTGCAATTGATCGTGCTATGGGAAACTCACACATGCAAGTATCGATAGAAGAGCTTTGCTGGTTGTATTTCCTCTTCTTCTCTCGTGAAAAGTTTCAAAGATTGAGTTTCAAAACTTAACATAAAGATTGGGTTTCTTTCATGGAATATCGACATCCGGAGAGCTTTGAAAAAAAAAAGGATTCATAGCAGGCAGGTAGAAAATGAGTTTGGAAGCCTGAGAAAGGTGGGATGAATGTAAGCAAAACATCAATTTTGAATTTTGGAGACATAAAATTGAGACCAATCAGCCTCTTCACATTGTTTCTTGGTGAAATGATAATGTATATCTTAACCCTATTCAACCTGGGCTCTTTGGTGCTGTACGATACCTTGGGGGGGGGGGGATTCTGCCCCCCTCCATAATTTTAGAACTACTTATTCGATAGTATTGAAACTTGATACACACATTTATTAACCCTTCATGCATATGTGTGCCAATTTTCAAGTCAATAGGGTTGAGAGGGCGTGATCTATGACGTCATAAGTGAAATGACCCATATTGTCGGATGTGAGAAATAGGGCGCTTTAGTGAATATTGCTCAATAGCAATTTAATTTTTGCAAGAATAAAAACTATACACATATTATATATCAATGGAAAGGCCTTACAAAGGGCTTTCTTTTGATGCATCATTTTAAAACTTTGGACCCAAATTTCCCGAGTTATGAGCAAAAATGTGTTTTTTCAGACATCAGGCAATTTTCAAAAAGGGCGTGGCCTGGGCAAATGAAAAATTTTTGGAACCTGATTTTATGCTCAGACATGTCTCAAGAAATTTTAGGAGTTCTCCAAAAGTTTCGAGATGCAGCATGCTTCCAAAAAGCAGCAATTTTCGAAAAACCGGAGGGGGGGGGGGCGGAATCCGCCCCCGTCCCCCCAGGTTGATTAGGGTTAAACTAGCATATTATTGCTCCGGGTATTTCGAAAGCATCTTTTAACCCTTCCTGTGCCGATCCTGACCTAGGAGCCTCGCCACCCAGGGACCCGAAGCAACAAAGTTAACCTCCAAAAAGGGCCAAATCTGGTGAAAACCTCCTTGTAAGCTCAGCACGGGAAGGGTTAAAGCCCTTTCAAAGCATTGTTAGTACATTTATGATTGCTGAAGAGGGCGTTAGCTTCTTTGTTCCCATACGACATCAATAAAAAGTTCAAAGAAAAATACTGTGGAAGGTGCGCTGTTATCCCATGTATGGACTACTTCAGGCCCCAGGGGAGGGGGGGTACTGGACCGAGCAATATCTAACAAAGCATTGTGAAATACTAACTAGCTTTTACGACACCAAGCCTTGAGCTGTAGGCAAAATTGGGGTGAACTATAAGCAGGATTACTGAAAATTGCCTTTACGGTTTGAAAGTCTTTGTTTTCACTTTTTAGCTACTTTTATACAGTTCGAGACAAGTAATAGAAACATGTTTAGGGAATTTTAGAGGTTGTGGCTGCACATTCCCGTATAGCATACACCTTAACTGATCCCCGGGCTTCAGGCGTACTACGTTCAAAGATATATTCTAAAAATTGCACATTCTTTACAGTGCCAATGAATAGAAGTGAAAATGCATGCTGTCTTACACAATGACTTAACATGCCCTTACCATTTACTTAAATCGAAATAACTGATATCTTGAGATGGGCTACAAAGTGGCTTGGGTATGCTACAATCACAAGCCTTCAGAGATGACGGTTCGTGCCAAGGTATACACATGCTATTGATAACCTTGACTTTCGGAATTTTATGTTCAAAAAAAAAAAGCAATTCTTTATTTCCTAACTCATAACTTAAAATGGGGAATCAACAATAGGCACAAAAGTAACTTCAATGACATCAAGTTTAGCCCATAAGCAAGTGCAAGCTTTGAATGCGCCCTTCTTAGTAAACATTAAAGGAATGAGCATTGGTACTAACATTTGAAAAACCAGCCATATCAGAAGCAAATTACAATATATTGTATATAAATTCAAGACATACAATATATTGTATATAAATTCAAGACATACATTGCAGAACCATCAGCCTATCTACAGCGAGCTGAGAGATAGCTCAGCCCAACTAAAGCTTAATCAACAAAATGAATGCTTGCACCAGTCAAACATGACACACAAACTACTCACCCGATAAAAACTTCCACATAAACATCATTGCAAGATGGCATTTTGCCTTTAATATCAAATGTGCTTGACCATGTTATCCTCACCCATTGGCCAGGTCTTTTAATTTCATAATCGCAATAAGTTCCAGTGGGGTACCTATTTGGGTAGTTAGGAGAACTGATATATCCACTTGAATCTGTGAACAGTGTCTGCCCACATTGAGTGTTATTCAGTCCAGATACAGATGAGATTGTGGCGCCAACTAACATTACCAGTAAGGCAACAGCCATGTTTATGTAAATGACAAACCCGTGCTCTTCTTTAAACTAATTTCTAAGAATAACAAGACATATGCATATAGAGCAAAACAAGTGACGCATAACATACTGGCTACTTATAAAGTTCTGTTTCTGTGAACATGAAGTCAGATCAAGTGTATGTGTTGATTGAAATAGCATTATACACATATAATCCACATTAACATCTCAATTTCCTAACACAAACATTCATGATGCAGTTACATCTGACAGATTGGTGACGTATAATATTTTGCAGCAAAAAGGTAGACTCTGATCATACCGTTTTGCCTCAAAAACGTTCACTGCAGCCATTACTTGCAGGGAATTTTTAAAGCAAGTTTTAAAGCAACTGCATAAGATCCCTGAGGAATAATGCTCAGTTTGAATATTTTGCTACCAGGAAAATCACCTTCAGGGTGCAATAAGCAAAATAGGTGTTGGAATGTCTATCACAATCTAAATGCAAAGTTCTCTACGACATTGCATGAATATGACAACTCAGGTAAATCTACATGTGCCTACTCAATTCCGTCCTGCGAGACACGAAAGAATACTTCACAAATCTATTTTCCGTAGCCATACTGCAAGTAGTGGGAGGGGGGGGATTCAACCCCTTTGCACACTATGCTCTGCTCATCCATTCCCTTTCTCTCAATGTTGTTATGAAAATGGCCTAATATTCCCAAATAGCTTTTAACTTGTTTTATGTTTTATGTCTTGGTTTGAACCCAGAGCACAAATGACCACAACAACTGGACAACTACTGTTTAAACCCAGAGCACAAATGACAACTACAACTGGACAACCACTGTTTAAACCCAGAGCACAAATGACCACTACAACTGGACAACTATATTTTAAGGCTTTCAAGACTTGTGCTGGTTAGTTCATCTTCATCGCATCAAAACAGGAGCACAGTGTACGTTCTGCTCAGATGCTGTTGAATAACTCCCTGTTTACAAACTCCTGATGAAATAACAAACAACCAATGCAGTTTGGAAAAGGATTGAGGCATGAACTTCCACATCAATGAGTAAAAGCAGGTACTTGTTTCTATTAAATATGTCTAGGGCTCATGTTGTAGCTAAGTGCTATGAATAGATGACCACACAATACCTTCAACCATCGAAATTTGAAGATTCTGGACAAGCATGGATACAGATTTTCAACCATCGAAATTTGAAGATTCTGGACAAGCATGGATACAGATTTGGCATATTCCATCAGGGCAGTGCAAACGTTCGATTTTCTCACAACAGGGCGGCTTTTTTATGTTTTTCAAAAAATCTCATTCGTGCTCAATCTTTCTTTTTGAACATATAAGCTGGACATAACCATAGTCCTCAGTAGGACACTAAAACAAGGGGCACTAGGGTACAGAAAAGATTTTAGAATGCTTTTGCTCAAAAAGGATTTCACTCAAAAATGCTGGGCACTACATGGGTTATACAACAATAATTTTATGATCTACAAAAGAGTTGCCTGAATATTCTGGTGTCAAGTCCTACATCGTAAGTGCACGATGGAGGACAAACAATGAACGCAGGTCATAAAAGCTCCATCATGAACATGATATAAGCTGCAAATAAATTTGAAGCACAGCTAATTTATGCGCTCTTATCTCAATACACGTAGAATGTCGATGGAACACAGACAGTCAATACCCTTGATAAACATTCTATACACTTTAAGACATGCAACAAACGGTAATATCAAGTAAAAAACATAAATGCACTAGCGCCAAGAGCATGAGACTATGTATCGAAGAGCATGCATATCTCCACAAAATGAAAACCACATCGAGCATAAAAAACAACGCTTTGGTACCAGATGTATATAAAGTAATTTTTCTTTTCAGAATATCAGAGAGTCCTGGACTACAAGAAAATTTATAAAATAGCTTAATTGATACTAATTAAGTCAGTGAGAAGGGAAATTTTACCTCTTCTGATTTCCTGCCAACAGCACTGATTGTTCGTCCATAAAACTAATAGCAGATCTAACATAATCTACTATGCAAAGAAAACCTTAAAATGAGTCTCTCCCCATAAACAGCTCTTTGTTTCAGACAAAATATAGTGAGGTACACACGTTTCCAGGATTTGTCAACGACAAAAAACCAAATACGTAGCGAACAGCCACGGTCCACTACAGTTTGACCCAAATTGGCAACTCACTTCTATAACTGCCAAGATGCTGGCATAGAATGAAAATAGGGGAACTAAATGAATACGCAATTATTAGAATAAAGTCATCATTGTCTTTCTCTAACGTCAGATGTCAAAACGTCAGATGTCAAAACGTCAAGGCCAAAACGTCAAGGACCACAACGTGTCCGAAACCTGAACAGACTGACAATCATAAGGGAAACTTGGAAAATGTGGTGAAACCTACTCGTACTATCAGCGGAGAGTTTGTCAAACGTAAATTCTGCGAATGCAGGCCTTCAAATAATTTTTTTTTGAGCGTCGGTCATATGACCGACTATTTCGCCCAATCCGTCGGTCATAAATTTTTTCCGCCGTGACCTGGCCAAAGGATGTTGGTGAGGTGCCAGAAGACAGAACAGTATTTACTCCAGATGCGTTACTTATCACTAATTGCTTTCTGCATGCAAGACATCTACCTATCTTGACTCGTATATTAGACTAGAATTGCTGTCTTTAACAATCACACCAAAGCACGCACACAACCCATGACAGAGAGAGGAAGAAAACGGGCAATTATGGTTGAGCGCGCCTTTTCCGTGTGATACAAGTGTACAATGGATAGCACAATTGGTATAGACGACTAACTCTAGTCTTTTTGTAGCTTACAACACTAATAAAATTACTGGTTGGTCACATTGATTTTTCAGAGTTCTTCGAATTACGATCAAGTATTGGCCATGAATGGTTTTGAAAATAGGCTGAAAATGATAAAATTCCACACAATTTTGTACCTGATTATAGGAGCAAGATTACAACTACATGTAGTGCAATTAATAAAAGGCTATTGGGCTGAATGGAAGCATAGATAAATATGATTTGGTCACCGGATAACCAATAAGTAGTAATGGCGCTAGTGCATTCATTCGGGCAGCTGTGAAAGAAATGAAGAACTACTTTCTATGGTAGATATGCTTAGCCTAGTTTTTGGATCAGGAAATCATCATTACAGCAGAATTTTAGGCTATTGCTACCCAGATTATCAATGCGTATCCAGGCCTGGTATTCATGTTAGGCATACAGGGGAATCCTCAAAAAAGCTTCATGAGGAATCAGGTTAATTTAGAGAAATTTTATTTCAAAACTTCGTCGGTCGTGGATCTCAGAACGCTGAGATCCACTGACAGGGAGTGCAAAGCATGACGACTTGTAACTCTTGAGTTCCCATAAATAAACCCATTGAAATCCTATTGAATTTCCGAGCGGGTTCAAATTACAACAATATCAACCGATCAATGTTTTTCTTGGCCCTTCAGACATTGCAGCCTGTTGTTCAAAATTTCAATCCATTGAGCAGTCAGGGGGTCGACTGTTCAGGATTGATTGCATGGATCAAAGCATGCGTACTACAAATCTTGTTGTGCAGTTTGCATAATTTGTCGTTTGATATTTCTTTTCTTGCATGACAACCACAATCAGCATAATCGCTGTTCTCTACTACGAACAGAAGCACAGTGTGGACCTCCTGGTTGATTGTGCACTAACTTGGCACATGTGAGTGTGTCCTTCATAATTATCTCCATGTGAGGGTATCAAGTCTCGCTCCCATTTGTTTATAGTTCTGAGAATCTATGTTGATGAAGTGAGTTCATTTTCGGTCGAGCATGTGCAAGTGAGACTTGGTCAAGTCAACGATAGAAGGGGCTCTATCGCCTGTCATTGATCAAATTTTATCAGCCATTGACCGATGACCGACAGCTATTTCAAGGCCTACAAATGGGGACATTTTTGTCACAGAATGCATCTGACAAAACTGCCTGATGGCAGTGCTAGTGCAAGAAATATGTAGGAATATATGAATCCATACCTTATCGGACAAAACAATGTTGGACAAAAGTGACGAATTTTTTTGAAGGTGACGAAAATTTTGTCCGACGAAAATTTTGTCCAAAACAAAATTTCGAATTTGCCTATGTACCTAAACTTTGTTTTCCCGTTTATGCAGTAGGTCGCCATCAACTGTCGTAAAATTTGTTACTTTCTGCAGGCCAAAAGTTTTGGCAGTAAAATCATTTCACCCCCAAAACATGAGAGAGCCATTGTTCTTTGCAGCTAAAGTTGAATCAAATTGCCGATGGCAACCTTACGATGATGCGAAAACACATATATACAACCAAAGAGACCTGTTATATGCCTTATGTGTATTGACATATTTGCTCAGAAGAATCCATAAAAAAGAAAACTTAAAATTGGACTGAATTATTCGTCGGACAAAATTATTTGTTGGACAAAAGTGACGAAGTTTTCCAGGGGTGACAAAAATTTTGTCAGACGAAAATTTTGTCCGACAATGTTTTGTCCGATAAGGTATTTAACAAAAAAAAGTACACAAAGAGCATTAGGCATTGAGAAGTAGTCCATTCATAGATGTTCACTATCATTTCCTAAGCTATGATCATGTCAGACCCTACAAAAATGTTTGGTTTTGTTGGAAATTGTTCTAGAATACCTTATTTTTCGGAACAGCTATCAGACAGAAGAAGTGCAAAGGCTGATTCTTGGGCAACCTCAAAAGCGCTTTCTATGCAGAGATCGGGGCCAACACATTGGTCAAATCATCAACCTGTCACATATGTGTGTGTGTATAAGAGGCTGACGGATAGTTTCACATGTGTTCAGAACCACTGGACTGACTGAAGTGTACATCAGATACTGATACGAAGACACTCTTGCAAAGGCTACTTAAGCAACAATGCACAAGTCAAGTAAGGCAGGAACTAGATGTTGACCACTAGCATACAGAGTGAACACTCTCATACTCAGCTCGCAGCAATCAAGCATATCACTTGTTAACATTGGGAAACCAGGGACCTAAAGAAAACAATAATATTTCAACTGGAGGAAAAAAAGCATACATCACAGAAAGAGAGGCAGATGTTCCACAAGAAACTTTGAACAGAAAGCTTGTTTCTACCTTCCAACTTCTTTATTGTTAAAGAAACTGCTCATAGTATACACAAACACGTAACTGCCAAAGCATTAAAAAAAATGATAACTAAATTTTCCTTCAAACATAAATAAAAAAATCTCCAATTTCACTGATAAAAAATCAACAGGAACTCAAACTGAACTAATAACAATAATCAAAAATGTGAATCCCAAACAGATCATGTGCAAGCATATAAAAATAATATTCATTAAACAAATTCCAATATTCCTAAAATTTAATGGACAATCACCGACAGGACAAGATGATCGTTAAGCAATTAACTTCACGATACGATAACACACATATTATGCAAATACAATAGTAATTGAATCAAAATACGTGACTAAATCAGATCTCAAATGCAACGCAACAGACATAGACAGAAGCTAAGAATAATTGTTCTACAATTTAAATCAAAACAGAAGTTTTCTCAAAGGGGGAGAGACAAGCTTCACTGCCACACACCTAGGATTCTTTTGAAAAAAAAAAGTGATCATCAGATTTCTTCAGTTAGAGGCTACATTGGAGAATACATTATTTACAAAAACAAACCCTAAGTTCAGAAACCTAAAACCTTCATGGCGAGATATAAAAACAGGCAAATCCTTCATGTGTTTTTTCATGCAATGGAAAATTGATTCAGGCAAGTGAGGAGACAGTTTATTCTTTCACGGGGAATGGAGAATTACGAAACCGTGGCATTTCCTTCAAAACGTACTGGGAAAACTATGCGAAAAAAAAATCAGTCAAACTTTTTAACCTGAGTGGTGCAGGGGGAGGGTGAATTTACAAGAGGGGGAGTAATTACAAACACAAGGGAGTTGAAAACATCACTAAAGGTGAGAAGATCAGGAACAGAGAAACCTTTCTGGAGAGCAGCAAAAGGCCTACACTAGCCTGTTTACAGGGTGATAGCTCTGTCAAAAAGACACCAAACAAAACACTAACAGAACACAGATAACATAGCCCACATGAACCAGCAAAATAGGCCTCAACATAGAACAAAATCAACTTGAATTGTACAATTGAAAAGTGCATTAAAAATTCGAAGAAAAGGAAAAACCAGAAATAACTAATAAAACAAATGATAAAATTGATATACAGTACAGGGCAAAAATGGCCTTCCCTCCGCGATCACTAAAAAAACGAGATTCGATCGAGAAAAAAGCGTGACGCTACACCGATCCTGATCTCGAAAGCACTTGATAATTGCATGATCGCAATTCTCGATCGCGAAAAAAATCCGCCATCATGATTGCTAGTTGATTGCCCTCACTCCTTTCCTACCAGTAACAGAATAATTCATTTGCGATAGTTTAGCTGATTGATATGTGACTTCATAATCTGTTTTCAAATGAACAGAACGGACGGGAAAACCAGCTATCCCAAAGCTTTCTTGGTTGCAGTAGTCTACGCATTTACG
>JAOBRC010710228.1:0-10403 GCA_027575255.1 Scolionema suvaense | reverse complement strand
GCACATCCGTGTTAACAGAATGCTCAGAATCTACAGTTTCACCAGCATCAGGCACAACCGGTATATTGTCCTGAACAAGCACATCCATGTTAACAGAATGCTCAGAATCTACATTTTCACCAGCATCAGGCACAACAGCCATATTGTCCTGAACAAGCACATCCATGTTAACAGAATGCTCAGAATCTACAGTTTCACCAGCATCAGCCACAACAGTTATATTGTCCTGAACAAGCACATCCGTGTTAACAGAATGCTCAGAATCTACAGTTTCACCAGCATCAGGCACAACCGGTATATTGTCCTGAACAGGCACATCCGTGTTAACAGAATTCTCAGAATCTACAGTTTCACCAGCATCAGGCACAACCGGTATATTGTCCTGAACAAGCACATCCATGTCAACAGAATTCTCAGAATCCACAGTTTCATCAGCACCAGGCACAACAGTTATATTGTCCTGAACAAGCACATCCGTGTTAACAGAATGCTCAGAATCTACAGTTTCACCAGCATCAGGCACAACAGGCATATTGTCCTGAACAAGCACATCCATATTAACAAAATTCTCAGAATCCACAGTTTCGCCAGCATCAGGCACAACCGGTATATTGTCCTGAAAAAGCACATCCATGTTAACAGAATGCTCAGAATCTACAGTTTCACCAGCATCAGGCACAACAGGCATATTGTCCTGAACAAGCACATCCACGTTAACAAAATTCTCAGAATCCACAGTTTCGCCAGCATCAGGCACAACAGGCATATTGTCCTGAACAAGCACATCCGTGTTAAGAGAATGCTCAGAATCTACAGTTTCTCCAGCATCAGGCACAACAGTTATATTGTCCCGAACAAGCACATCCGTGTTAAGAGAATGCTCAGAATCTATAGTTTCACCAGCATCAGGCACAACCGGTATATTGTCCTGAACAAGCACATCCATGTTAACAGAATTCTCAGAATCTAAAGTTTCACCAGCATCAGGCACAACAGGCATATTGTCCCAAACAAGCACATCCATGTTAGCAGAATTCTCAGAATCCATGCTACATTTTGCTATCGTTTCTTCTGTGACAGGCACACCCTGGACAGACACACCCTGTTCAATGCTCATATCAGCCAATGTTTGAATAGGAGCATCTTCTATTTTGAGTTCGGGTAGTGTGAGCACAGAAAGTTCCAGTAATTCACCTCTAGGTGAAACAGCACCTTTACGTGTTGATATATCTACACTCAGCATGCTAGGATCATCACCAGGCAGAGAACGGACACTTTCTGTTAACTCAGTATCTTCCTGTACGTCTGACTCGTACTTCATGAAAGCTATCTCTACATCATTTAAAAGAACTTGCAAATCAGCAAATAATAACTTCGTTTTCACAGGGAGCTCCGTGTGGTAAGGATATGCAGTCGCTAAATCTGAGTATTTGCTGACATAGTTTGTGAGTTCCGACTCGTCAATCTGAAAATATACAGAAAGTAACTGTTTAAGCTGAGAAAAGGTGGCCTCGCAATTCTAATAACATGCCTACATTGTGAAAAAGCTATCAAACTACTCTCGAAAAAAATGTCTCCGAGAAAAAGAAAATGTAGATAAAGAACTTGTAACATGTGATCTTATAAAGGTAGGGCACATATCACTAGTGTAAAACCAGATTCAGCAACACCTGTCAATCAGGGTGTCGCACACCACTGAAAACAAACAGAGAATGATAAATTTCTAAAACTTTTGCCTATGATTTGAAGAATTTTTTTCTCACACGATTTATTTTATGCTGCATAGAAGAAATGTATACAAGATATCTCAGCAGCTGAATAAAAGTACACAACAAGGACTCTAAAACCTTCACAGTTCTGACATGAATGACAAATCAACAAAAAATGTGCACACAATACCCTATTGCCTCAAAACTACACTGATATGATTTGTACACTGTTCAATTTCTTAACAATGTGTAGAACAATACTTTGACAAATGTGCACCTTCCAGGAAAGACATAATACGAGTTTCAATTAAACACAAAAGAAAAGAACGAAAGAAGCAAACATACGAACAAAACCGATTTGGCTAACTGAGGACATTAATTCAGTCAGAAATTGACCCAGAAAAGGCCTGAGAAGAAAACTTTGCAAAAGTATTAAAACAATAGCCGTACCTCAATTCCGTTTTCTATGTTCTTACGACATCCTTCCAGAGCTCTTTGCAAGGTCTGAAGAGCATTATTAAATGAATGACTGGTCAGAAGGTGTTGAATGAGAACATCATTCAGTAGATCTTTAGTTCGAGTTTTCAGTTTCCGGAACGAGGCTAATTCACTAGATGACATGACACTAGCAGGTAGATTTGAAGCTTCATTTTCTAAGATGTTTGCAGCATACAGAAAGTTATTAAGTCGTCGTTGTAAAGCCTGAAAAACAAGTGAATGAAGAGAGGTAAAAAATTACATGTATAGTTTCTTGTTGACAGCCTGAAACCACTGCAATTCTACCTGAAATTTTTATATCACATCCACATCAAGAATTTACACAACATGACATGCAAAACAGAAGATGAAACCATAACTTTTTCAAAGGTAAACCAGTACAGCACATGCACGTTCGTTTGAGCTAGTTGCATGGCATGGTCACTACAGTACAAATCAAGGGCTTTTCAAATGCAAAATACACAACTGAAAGCAAGAATCTACCGTCATTTTCAATTGCCGAGAGCTTTTCAGACGCAGAATGAGACATTTACTCCTGCAACGTGAACTAATGAAAGACATACATCTAGCAGAACTTTAGGAAAGTTATCACGTTGCCAAATAAAAAAAATTTGTTCAACCAAGTATGACTATCAAATCAATTTCATAATCTCTGTGCCTTCTCCTTCTTCTCTCCAGCTCTGGATCCTATCATAGTGCTGCAATACAGATAAAAGGTATTGCCGCAAGACGTTCTAGAGAATCAGTCTTTAATATTCTCTCACGTATTCTCATATTCTTCAGTAATAAAGTATTGAAACTAATAGGTGAGAAGGATTCACAGAATTTGCACAGCAGCAAATGTAGAACTCCAGACTATCCCTAGGCAAATACGACAATAATTTGTGGCAGAACAAATCTCAAACTTTGCATGAGCTACGCATTCTATGCATACAATTTAGAGTACATAACAAATTCCAGACAAAAGCATTTCAAAGCTCAAATGTGATAAGAACAACTTCATTCCCGGATAGAGAAGGCATTACTGTGCACAGTTGAAAAAAACATTCCACAAGAAAGCAAGAAATGCCTCTGGGATCTGAAAAAGTAGAATTTCCTGAAATCATTATCGGAAGTGTTAGAGAATGGCCAAAAGATGACTTCATAGCAAATCTCAGTGAAAAAAGTTATAAAAACGGGGGATATAGCTTTTTCCAAAAGCAGAGCTTCACAGACTAGTTAACTACTTATGATTTATGGACCGTTTCGCAGAAAGCAGAGAACGTCACGTCTAGAATCACAATGCATTATAGGACGTCTAGGAGCACTTTCTTGTAACAGCGACCATAACATCGAAAGAAGGAGATTGTAGTCTATTGCTATCACAACTGGTACTTGCACTAAGCATGGCCTATTCTAGACTTTCAGGGCAGGTTCCGGAATAGGTCAAAAAGGGCACTTTTTTATCAAATTTCCTTCCAAAATCTGTGATGTTAAGCAAATATCAGTCAAAAAGGGCACTTTTTGCCAAGATTTAAGAAGGGCAGCGTCCGATATTCGGACCCTTTTTTGCTCTAGAATAGGGCATGCTAAGTCATCAGCTTTTCACAATGTGCCCTTATTTTACAATCAACCTAGATATATATCGATGCATAACAACTGAGCCATGATTCAGGATTTGTGAAAAGAGCAATTGCCATACATAAAATGAATCAGTATGCTCGAGAAAACTTTGCTGAATCATAAACAGAATCAATCCTGCAAATGGCTGATACAGAACTAAACAATAATGATATCACACCTTCAATTCGTCCAGAGATTCTTGACTAATTACATTCTCATCTTGCAACTGCGACAACTGCTCAAGGTCATCTTCGGCTGCTTTTCGCCTAAGCTCAATCTCGTTAGCTACTCGCTCAGCAACTCGTTGCTCATTGTCAAATATCTCGTCATATTCCATAGAAAGTTCTTTGTAGCTTGCCTCTAATCGATTAATTTCTTGTGATAAAGAATTCTTCCCGTCTTCAGTTAGATATACAGCTATTGCCGAGGCATGCTCCGTGATCGTAGCAAGGTCTGAGGCCAACTTTGATTTCATCTAGAGAAGCACAATATACTATTAAACATAAGGGCACCTACAGTCATAATCGCAGGGCCTCTCATTCAGACGCTTGTGATTGCATGAGCACGTGATCAAACATGTGATGATCAAATATCCTGATCTCTTAACTTAATTATCACAACACTTAGATTATCAATCAACATCCCGCCTGATTAAAGTTTTTACCTTTCACCAGCGGGATGGTTGGAATAAATGCATTGGTTCTCAACCATTGAGATCAAATTGGCGAAACAGCGTGGTATCATGAAATAAGCGAGTTGTATTCCCGCAATGAACAGTGTCTGACAGAACCGTATCTTGCATGCTGAAGTGAGATAAATGTTCGGAAAAGATGGGACGGCAGCCGTCCTATAACCGTAACGCGACTTTGCGGTAGTTGAAGGGCAGTTGAAAATCCTCCTTGTTCGATGCCATTTGTTGAGCATTAAAGGGAACAGGTGCAGACAAGTCAAGAAAAACTGCAATTCGATACCAATTTAATAATTATATTTTCTGTCTCTAACAGGATATTGCCGCCAGTTTGTCATGTGGCAGGAAGGTTGGCAATGTGAAAAATAAAAAGAATCAATGTAGGCTGACTGCACTGGTCAAATGAGTAAGCCTCATTTCGCATGCAGATCATCACATGCACGAGTTTTCTTATTGAGAGGCTTGTAATCTTGAATGCTTCGCCCAGCGGAAGTACATAAGACAAAGTTATCACATATGTACAGTATATTGGCAGTCCCACAATGAACAAAATAATTTAATTTGCAATAATAGAACATGTTCTAGAAAAAATTATCAGCTCTGCATTAATATTGATGGATTTAATAGTTCATGAGTCAATATAATGTTGCATCTTTTGGTCTTCTATCAAAGGACACTGGTAACTTCTAAATATTTTTGGAAATAAATAAATATTTCTTAGAATGTCTCTCTCTCAGCATAATACTGGTCTTGTAACGGGTTCTTCGATGGTTAATTCGAGACAGCTTGTTGGCTATTAGAATCACCCCACAGTCTTCTCAGGTTGGATAATTTTTCCCAATGAGCTACTGGTGCTATAGTCACATAAAAATCAAATGGTGGATGGCAGGCCTCTCACTGTGTTCATAGGTATACTGTGCAAACAACCCCGACAGCTAGTGTTTTGTGTGATTTGGTATGTCCCCCCAATTAAAAATACATTCCTGTCACTTAAAGGGACAGGATCCAATAGAACCATCGAAATTAAAAATTTTGAGATTATTTATGCAAAGAAACAATATTACCACTAGGATTCTAAATTTCAACCATAGGAACTACCAAACGAAAGATATCTTCATCTTGACGCTCCATTCTTGAATTTCGTTATCCACCCCAAAATTCAGATCCTGGTCAAACCCTTATGAATTCAATTTGCTAATAAGCATAAATATCATATGAAGATTGAGTTATAAAACTATAACACCTTTATTGTGGTTGTTTTGATGTTGAACAGAACTAATTTTGCTCAAAATATCACCATTTATTTTAATTGGATATTGTCCCTTTAAAGCAGCTCTTAAAGTAAAGTCAGAAAAGAGGTTGAGAGAAGAAATCCGTCAGCCAGAAATACCTTCACTATGTTCCTTTTGTGGTCCATACTCTATGTGCACTACATTATAAAGTTGGATGAATGAACAATGAAAGCTTTAAGAATAAACCTGCAATCAATTTCTCTTGTTTCTACGTAAGAAGAGCAAATGACTCGTTGAGTAATGATGCCAGTACGTTGAGTGAATGACTCGTTGCCCATGATTTTGTAATCATACTTCAATGGCTAAGTACTTATACATGATTAACTAAGACTTCAAGAAGCTTGATTAAGAAAATGAAACTAGCACAGCGAGAAACATCTAAGGTGTAGGATAGATTGTGCCTCTCAAGTGACTGTTGGCGTGTGTGGAGGTATGCTGGTGTGATCACACGCCTCTCATTGAAAACACTGATAAGATATCTAATAAAGGACATAAATGTGAGACACAATTACACATAACACCTAGATTCCATTTATCTCAAAGGTGGACATGATCAGGAATTAATACATTTATGTGACTGGCATTTAACACAGGAAATCAAATCTACAAAACAGAGCGCAAGACAGATGCCACAAAAAAAGGGCACCATTCTGGTGACAAAATTGGACTAAATCATGCAAACCTTCTCCAGAATGCTCGAGTCACATGCGTAGATCAAATTCTCGAATTCCACCATTGACATTCGCAAGTCTTCCACAGTTTGATGAAAATCTCGCAATTCAGCTGCTGCTTCTTCCAATTCGGACCTTGCCGATCGTAACTTGCGCACAGCCTCAGAATACGAAGCATCTAGCGTTGACTGTAAAACCCTAACACTTTCATCGTGAGCAGTGTCAAGTGGTTGGGAGTACTGAACATGCAACTGAGCCAACTTCAACTCAACATCCTGGAGAACAAACAATACGCAGGTTTAGTCAAGCTAAGCCTTTAACAGCCAGATAAAAAACAAATGTGTCAATGTAAGTGTAACGAAATAATCTATGACGCTGAATAGCACGCACTGTCTATGTGGAAAAGTCCTTATACCACATCAGACTGACTAATTGCCAAGGGCATCTACTTAAAAATGAAAAATTAACTCAGGACATTCATTCAGGTGCTGGTGTTAAATAAATAAGACATTTACTACAGATACCAACTTTTACATTGATACAAATATTTCCCAGCTTTCTGGCAAGAGCCTCTTCCTCAAGAAGGTTACTGGGAAGTAGAATGCATCGTATTACCTGATGGCTGATGATTTAACTTTCTCAAAAAACTACGTACTTTTCAATTTGTCAGGACTGGGCTGTCAAATCCAAGACATATTGTAGTATAAGATTAGGATAAAATTAATCCGTGTATTTTTTTATTGATCGACATGAAGTACCATTCTACTGGTCACAATGACCAGTGGAACAGCTTCTTGGATGTCATCCTTGGTAACCTCGATAGGACATGGGATAGCAATATATTCTCTGTACAGAACCCTACTCAAATATGCTCATGCAAGGTGACTAACTTTCATCGTGCTACATGGGCACTTATCCAAGCATGGGCATTATTTGTATTAGTGCTTTATATGACGTCCGAACATTATGTGACTTTCAGGGCAAAATTTAAGTTACAAGCTATGAAAAACAAGCAGAAGAATTAGAGACCCACAGCAAAGTTAACAATACAAACAAGAGTTTTCTCAGGTATGACCCATGTTTATAACATCACAAGACTTTGGCCCAAACTCAGAAATATCTTTAAAACAATAATAAAAAGGGGCACTTCAGGGTGAGACTTTTCCTGAGATATAGCATAGGTCCATAGCACGACATAACTACTTTCGCTCTGAAGTTTCACACAGAAAATTACAGCAAAACGTAATGAACAGTTCTTGGGATATTTTGAAAAAACCGTAAAGACGCCTATTTTGAGATGTAAATTTGAAATCGTATTTCAAAAACCTGGCCTCATCAGGTTTATTTCGATTTTTTATCTTCATGCAAAATTTCAGATATGTTTACGGAACAGTTGACCCAGAAAATGCATTGGTGACAGGCAGATATGGATGAATGGAACCACCTCACTTTATGGGTCTCTTCCAAAAAGCAAGAGTCCAATAAGATGGAGTATGACTTGATTTTAAAGGACTTAAACAAACCTTAAGAGCTCGCAACTTTTTCTCAACATCTTCCAAACCACCTATTGGACATTGATTCTGCTTGATTACATCCATCACGCCTTCATATTCAGCGATTGCTGCAGATGTTTCAGTGTCCACAAAGATATCATTGCCTTCGCCTTTTTCAAGCTCAGTCCCTTCAGTGGTGTTCTTTGTATTCTCGGAAACATTTACATCAGCAGCAGTATCTGGTTCAACAGAATCTGATGGGGCAGATGCTACAGAAGTTGTATGGCTTGGAGATACCTAACAAGAGAAAATAATATATCCATAATGCAACAACGAGATGCAACTAAATTCAGAAAAAAACAGAGAGAATATGCATGTTTAAAAAATTCCACCCAACTTTCAACCAGCAAAAAAACTGTGAGTTTTTGCAACGGGCCAAAACTTTCATTTTTAATAGCAACAAAAGTGCATTTCACCTCAACTATTTCTTTACCCAAACACGCCACTGAAGAATGAGTAGATTTTCATACATTTTGTTATGCATGATTGTGCCATTTTATACTAACAAATAATGAGAAGCTACAGATGATCTGAAGAAAATTATAACAATATCAATACAACAACTCAAGCTACTAAAATACACACCAAAACGACCAATCAAAAATGACCAATATTTTCTAGTTACAAACAGGTCCAAGTCAAGCAAGAGTTTCCACACATCTGGTCCACATTATTACTGCTATTGTTCTCAAATTTCACATAAATTACAGCATGTCAACGAACAGATTTCTAAATCTCATAAAAAATCCTAACAATGAAACGTTGAACATGCCAAACAAAGTCCGTTTTTTCCCCCGTAAACAGTGGTATTAACTCATCAATCATAAATTGAGTTCTGAAACTTGAATTGAGTTTCGAAACTCAATCTGACTTAGAACAAATGGTGCAAGAAGTAATGGTGTAAACTCTAGCAGTGAAATTCCGTTTGTTCATTGCTGTATTTCCAATGTTATCCATACTTCTATTGAAAAGGAGTCACTTGCAAGGCACCAATGGCTTTTAAAAATTCCAAACACTCAATCTTTTCATAAAAAAATGGAGGTGGCTCAAAGTGCTTGATGAATAAATGCCTGGTCTTCATGTCAAATTTTAGAAAAACCCATAGAGCAGTAACCCCATACCAATGACTGGCAATGTATGGCCCCAAAAACCAAACCTTATTCCATAGGCCTCTAAAGTGGGAGTCCAATATGTGCACTTCTATTGCCTTAAATTACCAACATGGAAAAGAAATTCCCTTGCATGATTCATTAATAGCTACAACATAACATGTTTTACGATCATGCAAATACATACCAGTTCATCAGTAACAATTTCAGAATCAGCATGCATTTTCAGCTCTTCTTTCCCATCCTCGAGAACAGCTTCATCTTCACCTTCTTCAATAACCACACCAAGTTGGCTACCATATGGAGAACCATACTGTTCATTAGCGCGACCTTTACTTGTGCCGAATAATTGATCTCCTGCACCCATTTCAGATGAGCTCTCTAGCTTTCCACTCTCTGATGCGAGTGTCTGAATTGCTAAATCAATCCTGTGCTTGATATCTCCGAGTAGCTCAGATTGTCTCTGCTCATGCAAAGAATGAGTCGCTGCTACACTGTCTTCTAATGTCTGACGAATTGTCATCAATTCTTTTAATGTATTCTAATAGAAAAAGAAAAAAACAAGCCTCCGAATTAGTGGACTCCCCCAAATGTACCACTTACCAAACCAGAAGACCTCCCTAAAGGTATAATTGTGTATCATTGTGTTACATCATACACAAAGCGTATGATATGCTACAGCAGGCCTATATATCAGCAGCAACAACATAGAAACCATGCTTACCTATGTTCATACCAAAACAACCAGTTTTGGGCATAAAGAGGAATTTCCTCTTGGCAAATATTGTAGAGATTTTGCTTCAAAAATGCATGCAGTACAACTAATTTTTTCATGGTGACAGAGACATGCAGCTTACACTTTCATTATTGCCATTACTATTGTTCTCCAGTTTCACATCAAAAATTTCAAAAGACTAATTAGCAAGCTTTAAATTGACTTGACCAAGTCTCGCTTATTATTGCCTGATAGAAGTATGCACACTTCACCAACTTGGAACCTCTCAGAATCATAAAACGGGAGCGAGACTTGATACTTTCGCAAGCAGATAATTATGAATGACGCACGCACTAGCGCGTAATGAACCAGGGGGTTTGCGCATGACATGTGCAGCTGTGCTGCAAAACTATCTATTGGGAAACAAAAGCCGACCGTGAGCTTGACTTGACCCCCTGATTCAGCAACAGAATTAAACTTGGAACAATCAGTTTCTGACGTCAGACGAGTGTCCTGCGCTTTTGATTGGCTAGTATTTTCGGAACTCAAACCCAGACTACCGGACA
>JAOBRC010709895.1:0-10404 GCA_027575255.1 Scolionema suvaense | reverse complement strand
GAATCTAAGCTCAATCGAGTACCTTCTACCTATTTTTTTCTGTATGTCAGATACGAAAAATGTCACAAAAAAGAATACAAGAGAACAATCTGGAATTTAGACAATTTATCGCGATTTACTCGTTCTCGCACAGGAAAAAAGGATGCACTGCAAGTGTATCAAAAAAACTCAAGCGCAGGGCGGACCAACATCCAATCTTATCGTCAACGTAGAAACCCAAATAAACCAAAAATCTACTGAACTAATCAAGAGCAGATATCACAGTATGCTTGAAACATTAGAAGATCTTCGTTCGGGTCAATACGTAGCAATCTGACTTCATTTTCACTTCCAATAAAGAGCACTGTACCACGTTTCAGCGTAAGATGCTCCTGGGAATCGACGCCATTCTCACAGTCGCCATCCACTCTTCCTTCGTCTCGTACGTGAGCCTCTCCACGAAGTACGAGCAGTATGCTAGGACCATGCAGCGATCGTAGCGTATATTCTGAACAAGTTCCTGCTTCCAGCTAGAAGAGAACAATGACTGTCTCATAATACTCGAACAGAACAGAACGTGTACCTTCGCACCTTTTAGATTTAATTTTGTAGAAAGATTAAAATTTATATTCACCAAGGAATACTGTCTCAGTGTATGCTAAATGGCCTTTCTATCGGCAATGCCAATAATTATCCCCGTCATACTTACTACACGTCCACGTCATTCGCGAATATTGATTTCCGTAAAAATGGTGTTTTGGTTTTCTTGCAAATCTCCGTAGAAAAAGGCACGAAGATCATCCAAAGAACCTGCCTCTTAAAATAGGGTATCGAGAGAAGAATCGTGTCATATTCGGAATTATGTACAAGTTATATAATACCAAATTTCTAATAAAAAATCTCACTTACTTACTTCGATCCGATCATTGATTTCGATCTTACCTTCAGAAAAATCCCCTTAGTTTAACCACTCCAGAAAAAAACAT
The DNA here is from genome assembly GCA_027575255.1 of Scolionema suvaense. Taxonomy (NCBI): domain Eukaryota; kingdom Metazoa; phylum Cnidaria; class Hydrozoa; order Limnomedusae; family Olindiidae; genus Scolionema; species Scolionema suvaense. Next base: position 9,439 of record JAOBRC010709895.1, on the reverse strand, counting down.
GTTGGGCATCCAGGCATACTTACAGTTCACGTGGAAGAGAGAAACAAACGAAATAGGGACAGTTTTCCATTCGTGTTTGCTCACTGCAAATGTCTATGTGCGTTTAAAGCATGAGTTTTTTCGTAATCGACAAATACAAATAAAATGTAAACAACAGTTCGGGGAAAAGAATTTGATAATTCTGAAGATTCGTCAGTTAATAGATCGCTCCAACGTGAAAACACACAGCGTGATAGAACCCAGAAAAAGATGAGAACTAATCTCTCAACTAGTTTTTAATGCATCTAAAATACGGTCGTAACGTTCATAACTTCTGCAGAACAAATGGATATAAGCAGTAATTCGGACAGCAATATTTTTCCAAAAGCAGTTTGAAAACAGGTCTTCTCTACCGCCATCTGTATCGGCCTGACGCTACAGCAGCAGGTTGCATCCAACCGCTAGCCTTCAACACCCAGTTAGGCTTGATCATACATGTAACAGTCGTTCCTCCGTTCTCTTTCTTACTGCAGATAACAGGCAACAGGCAACAGGCACCTCCGAGGGACAGCAATAAAGCCACTCAAAAGTTATCACCAAATTCGGAGAGGAGGTAAGCATACATCCCCTTAAACAGTGTAAATCATAATAGCAGGAATAGCAATATTTACTGAAAATAACTGGTAGTAAGCACAAACATTGACACATGCTCGACAAAAAAAGCAAAGGGCAGAAAACGCAACCAATTACCAATAAGGCTCCCCAATAACATTCAACAGCGATCCATGTCTGGCACACATTTAATACGAGTAAGCTATGCAGATGATCATACACGGTGAAAATCTCCAGCCTCGTTTTCATGCCTTATTGGCTATAGGTTCGCTCATGTTCCTGCTCTTGCTAATGTAGATTGTTTGGGGAGCTTTATTGGTTATTGACGCTACCTATTGTGTGAGCACATTTAACGGAAAAAATAAATCACCTTAAGACTACTGCCAAGTTAATCATCCAGTCACACCATATAGGAGAAGAGTAACTAATATAACACAAATGGCCGAACAGCCATAACATAAAGAACAAGAAAAAAAAGGTTACTTATTTCCATATGGAAACACCTGAACATGGCTATTTTGAAGTGCCCCTATTTCTATAAGGGGGAGGCCCAGAGAGCCACCCATGTCCGGTTTTTAGCAGGTATCTCCAGAACAGACAGGCATTTTGGCCTGACGGGTGACTTTTCTGGATCTGTGATATGTTGCTCGGCACGGGACATTCCTCCAACTATCGAAAATCTTGAAAATGGCCGTTTTGGACATTAATGGCCACCTGCAAGCTCAAACAACATTTCAGACCATTTCAGGTATTTCAGACCATTTCAGGTATTTCAGACCCCTATTTCGCCCGGGGGGTGGGGGTCAATATGACCCTGCCTCCCCCCTTCTAAAATTTGATTGGGGCATCGTGAAGCCTCCATACTTGGCAGGATTATAGCTACACCTTTCTACCTTACGTTTTAGCTGTCAAATCCATGCCTACTTCATCTAAAAAGTAGTGGCAGGGTCTGAAAGTGATCACACTTTTTCTGTTTCCATTATAAATTACAAAATTTGTACAAAAACATACCCTCACTTTCAAGCCATGTAAAAGAGTTCCAAGTGCAGAAGGCATGCTTTATGGTACTAAATCATAAAGTGCAATAGTTATACTGCATTTCTGATAAGTTTCAAGTCATCTCAACGTGCCAACCAAATTTTATCGAAGATAGAAACGAAAAATTCGAAAAAATGGTTTTCAAAAATTTTTCTACGTACCTTCGACAAATAAGCCGCCCTATCCAAACGAAATGCCCGATATAGTTACAAATGCCTGTAAAACATGTCTTATACATGCAAACTAAAAGTCAAAAAATTTCAGGTTGGTAGGTTTTACCGTTTTTGAGATATTTAAAACAAATCGAGGGGGGTAATAGGGTTAAAATATCCAGCTTCATCAGTTCGTTTGGAATACGATTATTACGTGACAAATTTCAGAAAGATTTGTCGACCTGTTATCTGGGAAAATGCCTTGGTGACTGGCGAAAGGACGGATGCACGGAAGGAGGACAAACATATCTCATTTTATGTCACTCTTCCACTAAATCAGGAGCCAAAAAAGTGAATACCACCCTACTGATTATATACTGGCAGTTTGCGTGTAAATCTATTATCTTCAGGGGAGACAGACAACTAATGACTCTCACTACTAGCGTTTCTAGTCTGTTCAAGTGCCCACCAAAGCTAGGAAGCCAACTAACGCACAAAGAAATAAATAATAAGTTCTCAAACCTGTATTTTACGAACAGCAAAATCATCGACAGGCGGATTGTATATCATCACATGACTATCTTCAGAATCAGCGACTGGAAAGAACTTTGTTTCCTCCACAGTACGTGGGTTATAATCCAACATATCACACAATGTCCGCACATCTTTGAACTTAATGGTAAGTCCAGCTCTGATCACATTGTCACTGCATGCCATGCATTCCACAATATCTGAAAGTTATGAAAATAGAGAGTGTTTATATTCAGCGAGTAGATCACAAAAAAAACATCCCCATACATGTACTTGGTTGCCTTTTGGTAATGCCGCGTGCACAATTCATATGCAACGAATTAGGAAATAGGAGCAACTTACGTAATAAGAGCAATTACAGTATCTTTTTCAGCGTCATAAAACAAGTCTCAGAATTAGCGGAGTCCTGCAAACTTAATTGACAAACTTTGAGTTAAATTTTAAAAAAAATCCATTTTACGTTCTTTTACACACAAAAAGGGACTATTGACGGAAAAAAATGGCCCAAAAGAGCACTGGCCTTCCCGAAACAGTTGAACAACAGTTGGTATCAACATACCTATTCGTGTGATGGTCTTTCACATCAAAATTTACATAAGCATTTTGGCACCCAACTGGTATTGCTCCGATGTTTCACAACAAATTTTTGGATATAAATAGTCAGGCTTAAGCCAAACAAGGGTTTTCCCAGAAATAACGCATGGCTGATAACATAATTAGTGTTGCCCCTGAAACCCACACCAAAATTACAAAGAACTATATTGAAGCGCTTCTGAAACATCTTGAGTAAGCTCTGACAATGGGCACTTTTGGGTGTAATTTGCCACCCAAAAGCGAGGACGTTCTCCAGATATGGCGCATGGTTCATAACATAAGCAATGATGCCGCCAAGATTCGCACCAAAAATTACACAAATGAGCTAATCTCGAAATATTTTGAAAGAATCCGAAAATAGCCGACTTAAGACGTAAATCGCCCACTGCAAGTAAACATGATTTTCTTCATGGTTCATAACATACGTAATGTTAACCCTAACATTCACACCAGAACTTACAGAAAACAGAACATTCACCAAACATTTTGGCAAAACCTGAAAAATGGCAAATTTTTGGTCGTAAAACTGACCACATCTAAGCCTAACGAGACTTTTCCCAGATATGTTCCATGACCAACAACATTAGTTGTACTGCCTCTAACATTCACCTGGAAAACTGTGGAGCTCATGAGACGCATTATTGAAATAATTTGGAAAAAACCTACAAGGACATTTTTGAGTGTCAATTGCCAGCCGCAAGCCAAACGATAGTTTTCCCAGATATTGTGCACGATTCATAACAAAACTGTTAAATGCTCTGACGTGTCAGACCCAAAATTGCAAGAAAGAAATAATTGGCTCTTCGGCTATTTTACAAAACCCCTAAAAATAGGTAATTTTGGGGTGTAAAAGGTCATCTGAAAAAAAAATATATACTTTTCTAATCATCTGGCTCCTTCACTTTGTTTGGATTGTTAATCTTAATCTTCGGCGTCAACCAAAATATTACACCTCATAATAAACCAAAACGTTCCAGGAGATACATCAATGGAAAATTACAGTAAGCTTACCTCCACTTAGATACGCATGAGGTATGTTCGGCCCTAAATAAATCGACTCAAATGGTTTCAGCTTGAGATAATTGAGAAAATATATGACGAAGCACCCAACGTCACCGGGATATTGTTCGTGAATTCGAAGAAACAGACGACCGAGATACGGCGTAGTATCTTCTCGATTGTTGTGGGACTCACTTAACCGGGACACAAGTAGCTCCAGCTGAATTCGTACAACTTCAGAATCACGCTCCATAACACATGTGAAACACCTCTGAAGAGCTTCTGCAACACGGGTCCTTTTGCTTTTAGCATCTAACAGAAAATACACATGACTAAAAACAGAGTTATTAGAATCACAACAAATTTAATCTTGAATCATTATTTCACATCATAAACAAATGTAATGACATACCACAGACGACCAATACCAACCATATATAACTCCTACGTCTACGGAGGTTCATACCAAAACAACTGAAATATAACTATTTTTGGACACTGAGTGCCATGCCCAAGCTAAACAAGCGTTTTCTCAGGTGTGATACATGGTTCATAACATGACTAAAATTACTATAAGTTCCTCACAAAAAATGTGAAAACAAAATGAACAGATTAAGAAATATGTTCAAAAAAACCCTGACATTTTTGGACAAAACTAGCCAAGCCCAACATAATTTTGCTCAATTATGCTCAGGACGCTCAGGACGCATGCTCCATATCGTAACTATCACTGCCTCTAATTTCTCAACAAAAATCTTAAAACAGTAATGAACAGAGTTTAAAATATTTTAGAAAAACCGTAAACAGGGTCATTTTTGGTCCCCAAAAAGCCACCAACCCCAAGAGGAGCAACAGTTTCCTCAGATGTAATAATGGCCCATCACATAAACACAAGTATATTAAGTTTCAAAAAAAAAAAATGGAAGGATCAAGAAATATTTTCAAACAACCCCAAAATGGGCTTTTTTTGTACAAAATAACCACGTCCAAGTCGAACAAGAGTTTCTCAGATATGACACATGATGCATCATAAAACTACGAATGCTCTAAAGTTTCCCAGCAAGAATAAAAAACCAAGTAATGAACGCTCTAAAGTTTCCCAGCAAGAATAAAAAACCAAGTAATGAATGGATCTTTAAATATTTGGAAAAAACAAAAGAACAACAAAATGTCCATTTTTAGGCATAAATTGCCACCTGCAAGGCGAACAATAATTTTTCTTCAAAATTCTGACTACACCACTTTTCTTTGATTATGGACTGTCACCTTCACGCCAAATTTCAGAAAAATCCATTGAGCGGTTTATCCAGAGAAATGCTTGGCGACGGAAGGAAGGAAGGGCATACGGAAGGATGGATGGACAGACCTGAATTTATAGGACTCTTCAGCTAAAGCCGGAGTCCGATAAATCATTAACATTACAGCCATGGCTATTACAACAATTGAAAAATGCCTTTTCTCCAACAAAAAGCTTCACCTAAGGCAAGCAAAAGCTTTCTGAGATATGACACATGTAATGGTCCATCACATAACTAAAATACTGTATCGCTATGAAGTGTCACATAAACAAGAGTTTGCCAGTGTATGACACACGGTCCATATGACAATTTCCATTGCTTTCCAGTTTCACACCAAAAATTGCAAAAAATTAATTAACAGTGTTTATAATAGTTTGGAAAATCCCTATTTTTTTTATTCCGGCTTTATCGCTTTGTTTTGAATACGGATATTTACCTTATGACAAATTTCACAAAAAGCAATTGAGCTGTTATCTGAAAAAAGTATTAGTGACGTAAAGACGTAAGGACAGAGGGACAGACCAGGGGTGGATACAGAGCGTATCACATGTGTCAAAAATTTTCCTGCGACCCAATCCTGTGAAAGGTGTTCCTAGATTTCTTACTCCATGCAACACCAAAGGTGCAACGCTTTCAAAGAGAAACATTTGCTTTTAGAGAAAACCGTTGTCCGTCTCCGATCAACCTCCCCGACGCAGGGCTATAATCACACCACAATTGCAATGTATACAACAGCACAATAGAGTAGCCGCTGATTGTATTTCTTGTCCAGCATGGAGACTGCATTCGTTGTGCATCACACTTCAGCCTTGCTCCAAATGAGAGACTTTTCCAGGTTTGCATGGGGGCTATCACATACACAAGCCAAAAGATGTATTTCCTCTGAGTCTCCCAGACTAGTCACCATGACTTATATCACAAGCCCTTTTCAGAATCGGATTTTGCAGTGGTCCTCGTAATACATCAGAGAGCATTCGAGTGGTTGGAGGGAAGTTACCTTCGGTGAGCAAAATAGCCAAAGACTTAACTGTAAAATCTTGGTGTTTCTTGTGCACGGAAATGACTTGAATGTGTGTTTTTTATACTCGAAAGTATTTTGAGTTATTTTATGTGCCTGTAAATGTTGTCGTCAGCTTTTTTCACGTTCCGAACAATCTTTTTCATGTGACTTTTTCAGTCAAAATAGTCATCAACCTTCAACTTCAGGGCCTTCAGCTTTCTTCCTGGGCCCTGAAAGGGAATCAGTACACCCAAACAAATTTCAGAGTCCTGTTGTACATTCTTTTCTCTATCTTATGCGCGCAAACAGAGCTAATAAAGATGCTCTCAGTCTCAGTATGGTTGGCAAAAGACATACATAGCACTTTCTTGGTGATTAGGCTAGATTTCATCTGTGTCCAGACTCTTTCTGAACCGGCCAATAAGCTCTGCACCTTTTTCACTGTGCATGTCTGGTAATTGTCAAAGGGAGGGCATAGCCTGAGGTACCTTTGTACCAAAATCTACTAGTAATCTATGCTTTTATTTTTACCTATGTGTATGGACCCTATGATTTCAAATTAATTTCCAGCACTGAAATGCTGGATAAGGATTTATTAAAGGAAACATGAGACAATAGTATATATCCGACGAGGCTCTTTTCAGCAATGGAGGGTATCAATGACATCCTTTCTAGGTCAGGAATTCTAGAATGCTTCATGCAGAGTGATAAATGGACTATTTCCTAGTCTTTCTACGTGATATGAAACATGTTCCTGTAAATTTCATCTATAAGAGTGGAATCTCTCTATCTCAAACTCCTCTCCATGTCAAACTGAAGTTCTGGTAGCCTGCTCACAGTCTCGACTCGAATCAAGAAGTGAAGCATAGGGCGCTTGGTGGTGTGGCACAGGCTAAAGTTCTGGTCCCTTGAACACTTAGCGTGCATTCTTAATGAATACATCTCTCTATCTCGAACTTCTCTATATCTACAAAAGAAAGGTCAGTCCCTAGGCAAATATCTCAATTTTTTTTCTGATAATAGTTACAAATTACTGTGTAGTGAAATTTTGTATATTTTAAGGATCATGGAGATGGTGAGAGGGTGTGGCTTTTGACAATGCAAGAGTGATCGAGTTTAGTGCAGCAGTTCAAGAAAGATTTGAAGAATCCTGAATATTTCTCCACTTTCATCAACTAGATACAGATAGATAAAAAACTCTCCTGTCATTTGCTGCACTCAAAGTGAATTAGAAGAACCAAAACGTTGGAAATGAGTTTGTAAGTATGATTTTTGTAACTTTCAGGAAGGGCGCTCATTCAAGCCGGGGCGCTCATTACGAAAAATGCAAAGTACGTACTTGTAATCTTCTTAATTAAGAAATCATTATGGAATGTGTTTCTAAACTCCCCTATTATAAAAAGCAAAAAACAAGAATTATCTGACAGAAGATAATTCTTCTCTTGTTTGTCATTGTTATGACCTGACCTTGTTTGAGGGGGCGCTTATTGCATTTCTCAGCTGTCAGCAGGGGCGTTAATTTGAGGGGGGTGCTCATTTAAAGGTGACGTTACACTACAACTTAGTTGTACAAATTTCGATACAACTCGCTGAAACACTGTTGCGCAACTCCATGCAACTCCTTACAACTCGACGAGCAACTGTCCGCAACTGTTAATTGCGCTTGTACAGGGTATGACGAGATCATGACAGCCCTTTATTGATTGCTTAACATCAACGTAATTTACGTAACACTGTCATTAGTGTCGCCACACAGTGACAATGGATGTGTGCTGTCTATTTCGAGGCCTTTGTCTAAAGGGTGGTTACCCAGGCAACCAGCTCATTTATAGCCTACAACTCAGCTACAACTTTCTTGAGATCACAATGGTTTTGATTTCAAGAAAGTTGCGAACATATGCACGTGCTAGTGAACAGCTGATAGCAGGTATGTTGCAAGAAGTTGTAATGGGGTTGCGCCGAGTTGCGAGAGAGTTGCAGCGAGTTGTATCGAGTTGCACAACTAAGTTTTACAACTAAGTTGTAGTGTAATGTCACCTTTAGCCGGGGTGCTCTTTCAGATAACTACAGAGAGAGAGAAAAGCAAAGTTGCAGCCCTCAAGGACGAGCTTGACTCATTACCGTAGCAGCTTTTATGGTACCTTATTACGCCAAATTAAGCCACATATCTAATGCCGTCGCATTATTACACCGCGCTGTAATTGAGCTGTACTTTGACAAAATTAGGGGTTTGCGAGGCTTTGATTAAGCCGCAGGAGTCACTTAATACTGAAGAAAAAGTTTGACTTTTACAACTATCATGATGAAAGAGAGGATATTTTAGAGGAACTTAATGCCAAGGTAGAAAGTAATGATAATGAAAGTGAACAGGGATATAGTGTATTGAATAAATTCATCCAGCAACAAGTCACATAATTGGACTCCCGCAAAATTAATTGTGCAAGATCAAAGAAAAAACAAGACATAACCCAAAAGATTGACACCACAAATAACAAAGAACCAATAAAGGGTGCCAGAAATATTGTCAAAAAACCCTGAAAATAGCCAATATTGGCATAAATTGCAACCTGCATCCTGAACAACATATTCCCAAGATATAAGGCATGGCTCACAGCATAAAGTAAGCTGCCCCTAAGATGCACCAAAAAATTGAGAAAAAAGGAAGAGTCTCTTTAACATATCTGGAAAAACCCCTGAAAATAGTCACTTTCGGACATGGCACATGGTTCATAACGTCTGCAGAGTTACCCCAAAGAATCACACAAAAAATGTTATTAAATGAATCAACCATTTATGCCGTGTTTCAAAAAAACCCCAAATCGCCATTTTTGAACGTAAATTGCCACCCATAAGCCAAATGAGATTCTCAAGAGACATTGCATATGGTTCATAATAATGCACAGAGTTGCCCCCAATATTCGCATCAACAATGACAAGAATCACATAAACAGTTTTTGACATACTTGGACAGAACCAAGAAAAACGCAATTTTTGGCCGTAAATTGCCACCTGCAAGCCAAACGAGATTCTCAAAAGACATCACATATGGATCAAAACATGCGCAGAGTTACCCTTATTATTTGCACCAAAAATGATGAGAATCCAAAGAACAGTTTTTGACACATTTGGAAAAAAAGCAGAAAATCGCCTTTTTTGGCAGTAAATTGCCACCTGCAAGCCAAACGAGATTTTCCCGAGACAATGCACATGGTTCATAATATATGCAGAGTTGCCTT
>JAOBRC010709784.1:0-10405 GCA_027575255.1 Scolionema suvaense | reverse complement strand
CATCATAAAAGATCCTTTAATGGAGTTGCTTTTGTTTGCATTACATAATGCTGCTTGATGATGGAGTTGAGACAATATGGGGTAACTAGGTGACAATATAATGGACTCAACAAGCAGGAGTAGGAGAGCCAATAAACATTGTTACATCTCAGGGCTTGACATCAGACCAGGCAGGATGGCAGGAGTGTTTATAGAAACTAAGGTAGCAGCTCAATATTTGAGTGATGTCATGTTTTTCTCAACACAAACATGACGACAGCCTCTAAGTAACAAACAATATTGCAATATTCTGATAGCCAAAGTGGCATGTTTTGCGCAACATAATGTTGCCACATTTTTCTTTGATAATTTTCTTACCCTGCTCTATAACTATAATCCTGAACTGAAGTACTTAAAAGCTGTCCCACAACATGAACGGGGTATATGTGGACAAAGCTATATAATATCGAATCCAGATACTGCAAGCTTTCAAACTAGCACTCAGGTACACTTTTTCTTGAATTTCTTTATTTCTCGTATACTAGCAAAAAGATTATGCACGTTAGTAATACTAAAACAAAAAGAACGAAGCAATTTCTCACATAAGTCACGTATCAAAATTAAAATGTGCTGTGGGACTCAACAAGTTTTCCTGGGTGTGCTACAAAAGTTTCATTAGCATGATCCGAAACAAAGAGATCAAAGCTTAGTCTTAAAAATATTGCAGATGGTCTATAAATACAAAATGTAACAAAAATAAGAATCATTATTACAATATCGATCGCATGTTCAGGCCAAAACACTTTGAGAACAATCATTTGTAGCTAAATGGAAAGGCACAATTGAGAGCTTCAAAAGAATATCAGACACAGCCCATACAACAGATACTATTAATTTACAGGTTCACACCTAAAATTACAACACTACAATAAAAGGAAAAATGTGCACACCTTAGATTTTTTTTTTTTAAGAAAGCTTCACAACAATTCTTCTAGAACTTAATGGCCACCCCTCCCAAACAAAAAAATATACAAAATGTGCCTGTAGCACTATAATGGTTTTCTTCATTCACAAAATTACACCTTTTTCTTTAAAGGAACTGTGTCTCAAAATTTTATTAAGCATTACTGCATACATATATGCTCCGCCAACTCTCATGCCAAATTTCACAGTTACAGATAGAGTAGAAACGCAGCATTTGGAAAGCAAAGTTTGCACTTGTTGAGTACAAGAATTCATCCTCGGTACTAAAGTCGTGCATACCTTATGTATTTTCGGCGAAAGATAAGAATGCGTACACTAATCCCCTTGTCTTCCATGCATGTTAAATGAGCTGTGGCTAATTTAATATGCAGGTCTTAACTGTTCGCGTGCGCGGCTCAGGATACCGAATATTTGGAAGTGTAGGAAAAAGTGTGATTTAAAATAAATATGGTAATAAGGCTATGAAATCTCCTTGAGGTATGGCAGTACTAATACAATCGGCTAAAAAAAAATTTTGAGCTACTGTTCCTTTAAGAACCAAATAATTCGAGATGAGGCTCCACTTGATGTGTGGTCATCTCTTACACAGAAATACTTCTTCGTGAAATGATCTATCAAAACACACAGTTACTGATATTCAACTTCATCACCAAAAAGTCTTGGCTTTATCACAAAATTTGATTATCTTTACATACAATACACTTTCTTTTTTTACAAGAAACCAATCACATATGGCAGAAGCAAAAGCTTCTTAAAATTTTGGAGATTCTACCAGAAAACGTTTCTTACTGAGTTTCTCAAATGAGAAAAGAATCCGAAGAACATAATTAAAGGAACTGATTCTCAGAATTTTGTTTAGCATTTCTTCATAACAATGGACTGTCAGCTCACACACCAAATTTCACAGTCGTATATATGATACAAATGCTGCAATTGGCAAGCAAAGTTTTGACTTGTTGAGTACAAGTTACAAATATGATACAAATGCTGCAGTTGGCAAGCAAAGTTTTCACTTCTTGAGTACAACACTTCACTCTAGGTGCTGAACTGGTGCATAGTTGTCACATTTTTGGAGAAAGATAAGAATGGAATGCATGCGCTAATCCCCTTGTCTTTCCAAGCTATCTATGGATATTAAAAATGAGCTGTGGCTCATTAATTATGCAAAGCTACTCTTGCCGCGTGCGTCAGGAAGCCATCCATTTTGAAGTACAGGACAATGTTTATTTCGCTATAGATACAGCTATATGACTACGAAGTCGGCTTGAAGAATGGCAGCACATATGTGATCGGCAAGAAGAAAATTTTAAGCCACTGTTCTGGTAAACAATACATCCAGATCAAAATGTAACTGTGCATCAAATATAAACTGCTGCAATAGTGATTCCTATGGCACCTGACGCATTCACGTATCAAGGAGGTGCCAACATAATTCGACTCTGTTGAGAAACGAATAATAACATTTCTCGTTTGCAAAATTCAGTAGTTTCTCATTTATTTATTTTTTTCCCGCTTTTTCATTTAATAGTAAAATTTCCTTCAATTTTGGGAGGGTACAGTACCCTACAGCACCAAAGTTTTGGCATCAACACTTTGGCTCAAACATTTTGATGCCACCACTTTGGCGAATGGTTTGTTTTGGCATAGCATCTTGGTCCCAGGCTCATTTAGCCACCAACACTAAGGTGTCAGGTTCATTTTGCACCAACAATCTGGCACCACGTTTGTTTTGGCCCCAAATTTTCGACGCACTATTGGTGAAAACTTCCAATTTCCACATGTAGTATCACCGTAGAATGCATTTTGGCTGAATTTCGCTTACATTCAATGGAGCATCATCAGGGAACATAGTGGTCCTCGTTCACAGAATAAATTTGGAATGGTTAGATACCTTATTACGTCAAATTAAGCCGCGTACTGAATTGTGCCGCACCTTCAAAAATGTGGCTTAATAAAAATGCAGCTTAACTAATGATGCGGCTTAATAGAATGCGGCTTACTCAAAGAGCAGGCAAGTTATACAAAAACTCAATTGCTGCTGAGTGACTCTATTCAATCCCACTATATCACTGTTCACTTTCATCATCACTACTTTCTAACTTGGCATTAAGTTCCTCTAAAATATCCTTGCTTTCATCATGATAGTTGTAAAAGTCAATCCATTCTAACTTTTTCTTCAGTATTAAGCGACTCCTGCAGCTTAATTAAAACCTCACAAATCCCTAATTTTGGCAAAGCGCGGCTTTATTATAGCGCTGCTTAATTTAATGCGGCGGCATAAGATACACGGCTTAATTTGACGTAATAAGGTACTTAATCTTTAGGCGAGATTGAGGGTCTTGTTCTTATAAAAAAGACCACGCAAGAAGTTGCACAGTAACACGATATTAATTCTGAATATTTTGCTCTGCAACAGCCAAACTTCATTATTTCTTCATTCATTTTCACTTTCATGCCAACTTGAAAAAAACATATTTTGTAGTTCTTAGAGAAGATGTGTTGGCTACGGAGAAACAGACAGACATATGGGCAGAAACAACTTGATAGGACTGTTCCATTTATGGGCCATCCAAAGATGCATGAAGTCATAAACAATTTACAATCAACACGAAGTATTACAAGGAATGTCAATTTCCATAACCATGGAGTTTCATTCTGACTTCCTATCGCAGTGCGGGTTATTATGCAACAGATCCAACTACAGTTATTAATCTGTGTAGCTCACAAAACAACAATGGAAACCAAATAATTCAAAGACGAGAGATGCTCTAAAGAAGTAAAAAAAAATACAGGCAACGCAAAATATGGCTACCATGTTCAAGCTGAAGCTGCACAGCACACCAAAGACGATATGGATATTTATTGCTCACAAGCAGTGATAAATTTAAAAATATAATCACAAAATTGCCCACTGCAAGTAAGTGCATTATTGGTCTCACTTTTCGTTCGCGATTGCATAGAGCTGACGGGAAAGATCCACTAAGAAAATTCCTTGAGATTCACCAGCACCAGATATTTTCCCGTTGAATGAGGTCTTTCTTCATTTTGATCAGGATGCCTGCACTTGATGGTCACCTGATTTTCTAAAAGCAAGAACCCACTGATAGTAAATGCATAATCTTGAACAAGCACAGAAGCAGTTGCAACGTTTTAAGACTTCCAACGAAATACCTGCTCACCATAACTCAACAATAGTAAAGAAAATCAATGGATTCCCAAGAACAAAATTAAGGATCATTGTATGACACCATAAAAAAATAATGTAATATCGCAGATGCCTCACAACAACCATAAAAAGACAAAATAACAGCCATGACCACTGATATACTAAAACAACTTACAGGTGATCAATTCTCAACAGACATGACCACACCCAAGCCAAACAGAAGCTTCCCTAGATCTACCATACGGTTCATACTGTCACTTTATAGTTCCTATGGTTCCCAATAAAATTTACGAAGAAGTAATGAACAGGTCATGAACTTTTCTCTGAGCAACCTGAAAGAGATACTTTTAGCAAAAAAATTACTAAGCCTTAAAGCAGGTTTCCACACAGCGGAAATTTCTGTGTGGAATTTTTATTCCTTGCAACATATTCCGCTGGAACCGAAATTTCATGGCTAGATTGTCGAATTGCATACTACTCTTAGCAGAAGTGGAATTCTTCTTGAATTGTGTCACTCACTTGAAATAAGCATGCCCATACATTTTTCCCCATGGAAAAAAATTGTCTGAGCAGAAAATTCCGCTAAGTGGAAACTCCACCTTAGACAAAAACAAGCATTCTCAGACAATTCCTGTTAGGTCTCAGACAAAAAAAAACAGCAAAAAGATCTGCAAAAGAATCTTATATTTTCCAAAAATCCTACATGTAGCCATTTCTTAACCATCAACTTCCAGACCAAGGAGAAGCAACTCTTCCCTTAATAATGTAAAAAGCTCCTGAAAACAAAAACAAATCCTGAACCATCTCCAGACCATCCAAACGATGATCAACTTTCAAGTAGCTGGCAAACTTCAGTTCGCCAGATGTGACACATGGTTAGTAAGAAAATAATTATTGATGTTGAGCTTCATATAAATAATTACAAACATTCGATCTCCAAAATTTTTCCAGATTATAATTGGAGAACTGAAGTTTCCCAGACATATATGACCCATGGCTTCATATAGAACTTCACCCTGTTTCAAAGGAAAACTCCGACCCAAAACTAAGTGACCCCAGGTCGACTAAAACAGCGATTCTGTGACCAATGCCGAGTTCTATCTCCTATAACACACACTCGTCTGAACGAAATCTGAAAGGTTATCATTTTGCTCTCAGCCAGCCAGCCTGACCTTCGGCAGCCATTACCTGCTTCTTCTCGCTGTTTCCTGCCACAGTTCAAATTGCCATCATGGACGCGCATGTGAACTTCAATGCATCTTTTGTGCTTGATATCAATAGATTAACTGGTTGCCATGGAAGCGCGTGAACCGCATACCGGCAAACTCAGCTGCTCATCATGCAGCTAATTGCACGTTAGCCAGTGGGCGTTTTGTCAGGCTTCTTATGATATATTTGTAAAAGGTTATTTCTCGTCACATGGACAAGAGAACTAAGTTTGGAGTTGATAGTTGGAATTTGCATGACCATGTTTATCAGTCGAGCGCAACGTGTTTTGGGGTCGGAGTTTTCCTTTAAAATACTTTCAAAAAACCCTTCACTAAAAAGTTGCCAGTATTGAGCCCCTTTATTGACATAGGCAATGAAATAAAGAAGAAAGGGACAAACAGAAAAATCTAGAGAAACACGATTGGTACAGGGTGGGAGGATACTCCAGTGTCATCTTCATACCTGCCACACCGAAATCCGAGCTAAAAACCTCTATCCAAGATGCCATTCAGTTATCCAAATTCCCAATAAAGGTCGTTGAGACCCCGACCTCAAATTTGAAACTTTACAGAGATCGGCTACCCTGAAAGATAATACTTACTGGCAAGATGACTGTTTTGTGTGTAAAACTGGTGGGGAAGGACAATATAATGCAGGCGGAGTAGCACATGAAATTTTAAGCTGCGAGTGCCAGCACAAATACGTAGGAGAAACATCAAACTCGGCCCAAACTGCAGAGCACCTTCAGACCCTAGACAGGAAAGGATGCTGCTCTCCACCTTGGTGACACACACGTGACTGTCACAATGGAAACATACGAGACTTCATCATGAATGTCACAGGTTTATAGCCTACCATAATGACGTCATGATGCGACAAGTGAGTGAAGTGGTCACGATCCAAAAGGTCGAGGGCAGCAACTTATCAACTCTAAAGATGAATAGGTCCAGGTGCACTTGCCACGCCTATCTGTAGTCAGCCATCAGGGAACCCCCTTCCTAACATTAGTCTTCGGCTCACTAAGACGTGAACTAAATCTTTGATGCCTATACTTAAGTACCCTGTGCTTGCTAAATTTACCCGCAATGCACAGCATTGCCTTTTTCAATTCAAGTCTTCTGGACTACGGCTTCTTTAAGCTACTCCCACAACACTTAACCGTGCATATTTCCGTAGGTCACTGCTTCTTTGTCCTTCTATGCAGTATTGATGAGGTCCTGATGATGAAACATGCTTGCTGTTTTTTAAATGCACTAGTTATAAGCTCTAGATCTTTGTGCGTATCAGGAGTCTTCGTTTACTCTGCCTGTTCTAACGAACGACTCACCCATTATGAAGTAAATAGTGGCCACTTTTGGATAAAAATGTCCTTCTGCAAGTTATTTTCTTCAAACATTCCCTATATTTGCCAGTTTTCCGCTAGCAACTAAAGAAATCAGGAATGGAGATTTATGCACAATTCATATCTTGCATTAAAAATTATTCTGCCATGAGTGATCCACAGACAAAGTGAGCATCTTGAGCAAGATGTAAAGCAGAAAACATCACTTTGACATAAGCATTATGTAAGAATGGCTTTGAGTACTGTGGATAAGAGTAAGGGAAATCACCTTTCAACCACAGGCCAGGAGTCAGATGCATATCAAAAAAATACAAGGTCTGCTTGTACTGTTGTCAGATGGGTATCATTGCAGCAGTAGTTTCCTCAATGATGCCATTAGGTTAGCAACCAGGAAGCAATACAAGAAGGTCCAACAGGATTATCAGCAGAGGCTAAAAGAAAGAGCAAATTAGCGTTTGATTGCAGACTTTTATTACAGAACTTCTGGCTGCAAGCACTGTCAATGGTCCGGATGAACCTCAAAACACTAACACCCACAAACGTTAGACTTTCCCATACCCAACAACAGTAACAAACAGGATTTTGCATCAAACCGCTCCTTAAAAATAACACGATAGAAAGTTCATGTCAAACGAGCTAAAATCAATTAAAGGGACAGGATCTGACATAGGAATGAACCTATAGGGAGCATAAAAAAAGCATGTACATAACATATTTATATTCAACCATCAAACGACATACAACCCAAAACACGCAGCGAAAACCACATGTTTTCATTCCCATTTCTCTCACAGTGCCATATTGCATAAGAAATGAATATGCCTGCTGATAAAAGCAGAGGTAAGATATTTCACAAACCACACAGCATTATAGATCGATCAAAGTAAAACAATAACAGGTGCCCACTTTGATGAGATTTTCGTGAATTGCTGATTTACGAAAGTGGCTGTCATGTTTTGTTGTTATTTTTGCAGCTCCTGTGCACGGACAGGCTATATTTGAACAAGCAGTGTCAGGAAGATTAATCTTTTTCAGTGAAGTTTCCATACAGTGAAGAAGGCCCACAGTACTGGTGTCCAGCACTTCAATAATTTCCAACAGTAATGTGGAGAGAGAATTTCGAATTTCTCGTGGATAAGGAAACTCAGGTGTGAACAGGAAAATGCTGACATCTTGGTAAAGGAAGCACATATGAGAGGGAATAAATTTACATGCGAGTAGAGAGATGCATTTTGTTTATTCTCATAACTATCAAATTTGCGGAATTCACACTTTTCAACTAGCCTATCCCATCCTACCCAATTAAAGGTACCAGGGCTTATCAGTTGCAGACTTCTGAAACAGAATGTTTAAGCCGTTTAGTTAAAGAGCAAGTCTCAATTCGAAATATATCACTCCCAATTCAGCAGAGTAACTATGTAAAGTTGCTTTTGATTGAGCCAAAGAGGAAGCAGTCAATTACTCTGGTAAAAAAATTAATGGCTTGCCAAGCCCAGAGCATTAGAGGAAATGAGTAGCAAAGAAACTGCAAAAGCAACATTAATGAGAAATTTGATTTCACAGTCTGTTATGGTTAGAAACTAGGAGTAGACTCTCCTACATGATAGATCAAAGATCTCATCTACATCCTTTTACAGTAAACCAGAGCTGGCTGGTGACGACCAATCACTGGAGGACAGCACTTGCAGCACTGCTAGTATCCTCAAATTAACTTCAACCCAAGGAACCCTTTGAAGGTCTTACAGGTTCCTGCAGCAAGCAAATAATAGTAGGTCTGACATTGAGCAACTGGCAATCACATGCCTGTGTTGCTTTGCGTGCTGGATGACCAAAGCTAGGCATTGCTGATATCACCTGCAAGAGAATAAAAAGGAAAAACATTTTTCAGGTTCCTATATTTTTAAAAGAGTGCACCAAGTCTTAATTTTGAAAGAAAAATTATTTAACTTCATTCATTCTTGAGTATTTTCACCAAATTCTATTTCATTCTGAACATTTATACTTCACGAGACCATTTGCATACATCCAAGTTGAAATGTGTGTGATTGCCGAATAGACCCTCACTAGTTCCTTGATCGCACAAGGGATAAACTTGAAGCTTTTCAGAAGTGTATATATCCATTCAAAATGTCTCATCCACAAGTGTTTGCAACTCAATTTTTCTCATTTAGAGCAAGTGTGGATTCGTTGTCTGTCAGCACGTTGTCTAAAAGGTAGCATTATTCAGTCAGATGGTGTGCTTTTATTGTCAACAGAATGCAGAATGTGTTGATACATGGTATTGTAGACCTTTCCACAAACCGAAATCACACAAGCTGTATGAGAGCTAGCGGGCAAACATCTCTGAAATAGTGGGTGACATCCCCCGAAGGACATCATCTTAATGCCTAAAGCGAGGACTTAGTTACTTGCTGATCGTTACATTGGGATTTCTCATCAAGTGAAGACATTCACCTAATGTTCCCAAGCTTCTAACAGTTTCTAGCAACCCTGCTAGTAGCTGCTTACTGCACATCTGCAGCAAATCTTGTCAAAAGATACGGGAAAGATAGTTTGAGGATTCAATAGTGACCAAAAAAGGCATGACACATGATCAAGAATTAATGATGACCACACAGGTGCACGTTTTCTGTTCCACTGAAATGACGATGAATAGAGTATAAATTAACTGCAGCCAATGTGTTGCAAGGAAATCCCATACCATAAATCATCTAATAAAGGCCAGGGCATTCAATTCATTTTTTAAGTTTTGCGAGAGAAGTTTAATAGAGGGGGCGTTTAATACAGGGGAGCATTTGTTCAAAAATATTTTTACAATGACTTACCATAAATTTTCGGAAACAATATTTGATTATTATGAGTGTATTATACGTATTATATAAGTAAATTTTTTATATGTATATCATATTTATATTACCCAAAACACCTGAATAACATGTGATCACAATTTTCTCCTTACGTTTTAAAATCCTTACATGTTGATTCAACAGAGACGGATTCTGATAAACGCCCCTCTGGGGAGGGGTGTTTGAAAAATGGGATGTTTATCAAAGAATTTTTATCTTTAAAGAGGGATTTATTACAGGAGCCATATTCTTCACAAGGGGGGCGGGGGGGAGAATTTTGCCCCCCAAGATAAAATGCTGAATAGTTCAAAACATTGCCAGGCCGAAGGCACAGCAATTTTTTTTCAGAGACTGAAATTTATATTTACATCTTTTGGCCAATTTTCAGCTGCATACCATACTCTGTTAAAAAATTATTGAACTTTTCTTGCATGTGACTGGAGCTGGGCAGAAAATTCCCATTATAAATTACCATAGCAAAATAGGTACTTTGTGTTTTGTTTGGCTACAAGAAAGATACTTTGCATGAGGTACCTATTCAATGCTTTCTTAAAAGACCTATAAATAAAGATTCTAACAAGCTATAACATAGTACCTTATCAATTTTGGTTCCGATTTTATCCCTGGCTGAAATATTGCCCGATTTTTGTCCATTTTTGGAGAAAAACTGCTGATGTTATCGAAAAATTTGGTGATTAGGGCAATTTTTTTCTATTTTTAGAAACTACATACCAAGGATTATATTCAGTCTAAGTTTCAGCTCCATACCTGCTCTGGTTTAGATTTTAGCCAGGGGGTAGTTTTTACCCCCCCCCCTCCCCCGTGAAGCCAATGTACACAAAATAGCCCGTGAAGAACAGGGTTAAAAGAAAGGAGGTT
>JAOBRC010709783.1:0-17477 GCA_027575255.1 Scolionema suvaense | reverse complement strand
AAGTATATTCGCCAAGTTTGGTATACCTCAGACCGTAATGAGTGACAATGGTCCTGAATATGCCTCTCATGCTTTCACACGTTTTGCTTACTCCTGGGAGTACATGTGACATCAAGTCCCAGATATCCCCAATCCAACGGTTTAGTTGAAAGAACGATACAGACAGCAAAACGTTCCTTGAAAAAAGCCCAAGCAAGTGACCAAGATCCATACTTGGCACTCCTTGCACTTCGCACAACTCCAATCGCTGATCTACTGTCACCTGCTTCACTCCTAATGAATCGAAAACTACGCACCCTACTACCTCATGCAGAACATCACAGTTCTAGATCCAAGAACCATGGGACTAAAACTAAAGCGCTTCCTGAATTGCTACCTGGTGACAGCGTTCGTGTCCATTATGGAAAGGATTGGACAGTGAAAAGGAAAGTAATTGAGAAACTACAGAAGCCACTTTCATACCTCGTCAAAACCGACAAAGGTACCACCGTACGTCGTAACCGTCGCCACTTGCTACACACTAAGGAGCAAATTGATCTTGAAGCTTTTGAAACTGATACTGATTATGAAGACATATTCAGAGACAGTTCAGCTCAACAATGCCAGCAAAGATCCGACCAACCCACTACTCTTCTTCAACGAAAGCCAGAACCTAATTCAACGACGATACCTGATAAACATTCCATTCAGACTTCAACATATAGCCGTAAAATTGTCGCACCTTCACGTTTCTGAAATTGAGTTACTGACTAAGATTGGATATCGTTTATCTATTTCAATTGCTGAAAAGTCTGACTGACCTTAGACATGTCGTTTATTCTTTTGTGAGAAGGGAGATGCTGTATTATCTGTTCTATTAACTTGAGTAGCTTGTAACTCTACTTTAGTGCATACACTTGTTATGATCCTGTTTGTAACTGCATATCATGGCTCGTCTTGTGTACCTGTGCTGTAATCTAGTACACCTGTGTTTGTATGTAGTTGGACATAGTGGTAGACTCAAGTAGTGCAATATCTGAAGTAGTTGAAACTAGATATGCTGGCTGTTTCTTCTCTCATGAATAGTATTATAACTGACATAATTTGCAAAACTCTTTGCAACATAAAGTTTGATTGATTACAAATCGCCATGCTGGTGACCTTATCTCGCTGCTTGGTAACCTGGGTGCCAAACTGTGAGGTTATTTCCCTACTCCACTTCAAATCAGCTCAGTCATTCATCACACAGCTTAAATGAACCTTGCAGGAAAACGACTTTTGAATGTTTAGTGTCATTTCCGTTTGAACCAATTAGTAGCCTCTCATTACAAGCATAATGATGAGTACATGCTGAACTTTCTGCATCTCATTTTGATGGGACCAATCAAGTTGGGTGTTATGATAACATGGGCCATATCCAGGACACTTTTACGACCAGTATACCAGTCTTCGCGCCCAAACTCCATTTTTCCACTATGACGTGATTTTTTTCTGAACGAAAGCGGTCGACATTTTTCAGCGCGTAATACAGAATTGCGGTTAAATGCAGGCTAGTGTAATTTATTGCAGCATCTGGAGTTTTAAATCAAACTCAATTTGATTTGAAAATCACCTGCTGCAATTCCTTTTGTCTGGGCTGGCTGACAACAAGGGTAGGCGTAAACGGCAATTAAGTTCAGTCATCCAGTGCTTTTGTATATGCAAACACAAGAGCTCATAGCTCGCCAGCTACGCTGGCTCAATTTGTCACCGATGAAAAAAGATAAACCAGTCTCCTCAAAGAAATGCTGGATATGACCGTGATGCTGTTTGGATTTAAACCTAAAAAACCTAATCTTAAAGACCAAGGAAAAGTGTCAAAATAATGTAAGGATGATCAACGCAATGAACTTAAGCTTCCTGACAGCTGTTGACATCTATGAATTTGGATAATGAAATATACTTTCAGAGTTTGCTGAAAGTGGGATTCAGTTTAAACTTGAACTTGAAACGTGCTATGTTCTATAACACCAATATGAAATGTGGTGTGAATGATATAAGAAAATGAAATTCACAGACCAGAAGGTGTGAACTCAAAGATAACATAAAATCAACAAGAATTACAGATTACAGAGCACATGTGAGAAATAGAACATGATCAACCTTGCACACACTTATTCTTCAATGCTGCACCAGGTCAATATATCAATACGCACAGAATATCTACACCAAGTAAAAAAAATTATGCCAGGTCATTATTACAAAAGGGCTAAATATCTTACAAAAAAGACCCATAAGTGAAGATTTGTTACTTTGGAGCTGGTCATTTTTTGACAATGGAAGGCAACTGTTGAGCATTTCTGGAATATTTCATTATACTTTGTTGCTTTATTTTTTTGCTTCAGGCTACATTTGATCCAAACATAGTCAATTTAGGTTTTTCTGCAACCATTTTACGGTTTGTTGCTTACTTTTTTCGTAAATTTTGCTGGATAACAATATTATTTTTTGTATGAACCGTGTCATATCACAGTGAAGTCTTGTTTTGCTTCGGCATTGCAGTTTAGGCTAAAAAATATTTTGGTTGTTTTGTTATGAATCTCATTTATCCGTGCCACTGTCTTTCTTTATTATGTAAAGCTTATTGCAATGTAGGTCATCTTTGGTATCTTTCAGCGCTTCTACAATTGCAGTAATAATGTATGTAGACAAGCGCAAGAAACGGCCTTTGCCAGCCTCCACTAGCAAAAAACTGGTGATGTTATCCAGCCGTAGAGAAAATCAAGCCTCCACGGGTTGATGACCCGGTTTGACAGATCAGACTTTTAGGACTTTAAGCGACTTTGAAGACAAGAAGGGGGAAAGGATCCCCCTCCCCCCTTTGCCATCACGAGCACTTTTCCGAGATTTTGCCAATTAGGCCTATTTACAGCCGTCTGACGTGACTTGTGAACAGGTTTTGGCAACGAATTTTTGCTATTTCGATGCTCTCTACCTTTTTATAGGCATGAAATCAGTTGATTAGGTCGCGTTTGTCAGCACAGAATTGCGATCAAGATTTGGGTAACCGTGGCTTAGAAAAGAGGCTGAAAAATGCAAAGAGTCTAATAATCAATGTCCATGATTGTAGTTCAGCTGGTCATTGGTCAATGACCGATAGATTTTGGCTTGTGACCAATGATAGACTACTTTTTTTTGCATCATGACCGACAAATGTCCGAAGTCAAACTTTACCAAACTCTCGGTTTTCGACCTGCAAACTGACAAGATTAATTTTTAGGAAGCAAGAATTTATGCAAACGCTTATATCCTGCTTTTATTCATGCCCCAAACAGCAGATGGCACACGACCAGGAATGGTGTATGGTATACCTTCCTTCGTGCTCTGCACCTTAAGCTTACAGTAAAATGTGGCTTGCACAAACTTAAGTTCAAACACAGGGTTCCAGGAGCACCTACTATTGACTGCTTTTTTCGGGCATAGGTACAATTGATGTCGGATATTAAGAGAGGAAGGAGCAGCTATTCTTTTAGGGATAGGTAGTGTTATTTTTTCTGACTGTACCAAGAAATTATATGTTGGATATGGAATTCATGAAAATCGTACCTCCACTACTGAATTGTCAAGAAGGCAGTCATTTATACTACAATGTTAGTGATATGTCCTTATGCTTTAATATTGTCATCATTATGGTCTCATGATCAAGACGTTTAGTAGTTAATGCAGTATGAAGAAAGCGGATCTAATCCGTCTGTAAGTTTGATTACATATATTGAATACATGATTCTGTTTAGAGGGGAGGTCACACTGCTGCTTTAAAAAATAGCAAATCACAAACGGCTTTCCCCCGCGTGCTTAACCTGAAGCGAGCGCCGGCAGCATCAAAAGAGGCAAGAGCAAAAGCCACGTCATCGCTACTACCCATGCGCTGCTACTGAAACACACTAGCCCACAATAATCCTTTCAGTGCAGTCATTAGTTACTGCCCATTAGGAGACGCTAGCTTTTATTCAGGAGAGCTATAGCGGATAAAGCAGCGATAAAGACAGCTTCGAAGCAAGATATATCGCATAGCAGATCTGCTTTATTTCACAGCTAGTTACACTTCAAATCTGCTGTATTGCGATCGCAACGAAATCTTATAGCAGATACAGTAAATGATAAGCTGCAGTGTGACCCCTCTTAATGACTGATTGGAAACATTTGTGACTAATAGAATGAGCAGTGCTGCTGTCATATGACCGGTGCTACCTAAGAAAATTATTTGAAGGCTTAATTTTATTCTTGTGTATGATCTGACACAATGACTCATAGTTGTATTTTAAACGATTTCCGTAGAATCTTGAAGCTGTTGGTCCAGGTGAATTCTTAGCTTTGGCGGTCTACCGGAGAGCTACGAAATTTATACTCGTAAAGTAATAGATAACTCAGGCATCCTGTGAAACAGTTAGGTTCGTGTAAGTTCTTGGGAAATTAATTAGTTCATATGGGGCAGATAAAATAAAGTATCCGGTACTTGAGGATCCAGTTTTAATGTTCTGAGATTCGCGCATTGGTATCTTTGCAACTTTTGAAATGTTCTTCAGACATTATGTGATTTATGTGATTGTGGTAAAACAGACCTGTGTTGTAGACCATGTGTCACATCTGAAAACATTCTGGTCTAGCTTTGTAGGTATGGGCATTTCTGTCCAAATATCACTATTTCGTGTGTTGCTTTGGTTCTATAATCAACAACTTGTTATGTTCTGTATGGTTGTTGTGAAGACCATTTCTGATCTAGGAAACTTAAATTTTCACAGGTTGCATCCTTCTGGTCAGGGTCATCTGGGATTTGCGTATTTTTTTTTTTTTTTAATTGTCTGCAATCACAAATGACTGGAATCATGGCATTTTGTGCAGACAGAATGTGTAGTTCAAAAAATTACCGTCAGGTCAGCACAAATTTTGCTTGCATCACTATTTTTGTGGAAAAAAGCAGCGAAAATCATGAAGAATGTAGGCAGATTTCTCTCTCTGATAAATTAACGCTTTGTAGCTTTAGAGTGCATGGTTCTTGCCTCTATTAGGTACTTTTTCCTC
The DNA here is from genome assembly GCA_027575255.1 of Scolionema suvaense. Lineage (NCBI taxonomy): Eukaryota > Metazoa > Cnidaria > Hydrozoa > Limnomedusae > Olindiidae > Scolionema > Scolionema suvaense. Next base: position 12,437 of record JAOBRC010709783.1, on the reverse strand, counting down.
TTGAATCGCTGTTGCTTTGAAAAAAATGCATGAATTTATCCATCTGCTCTGACGAAAATTACAAATCTCTAGAATCAACTAAATTATGCACTTGAAGGCTGACTGCTGTGTGCACTGATAAATTTGGTGTCTCCACTATTTGAAAAATTCAAAAAAAGTTCAAGGCAGTTTTTACCACCCCAGGTAGAACAGGGTTGCAACAATCTGCTCAGCTGTATATTTATTACAGAACCATTTAAATGATAATGATCATATTTTTCTGCAAACATTTAAAACCTAACAGAAGTTTTATGTATCCAACTTACCAAGAAGAATCATTGGTAGGCAGCTTATGATCACTGCCTTGATGTATGCCACAGAATGTGTCTTCACTTCTCTCAGAAACCTCCACAGAAGTATGTTCCCGATGACAGTGATCATGTAGAGAATAGATCTCAGTGGGATTAACAGTATCCGCAGCCAAGGTAGCAACACGTCCGGTTGTACAGGCACGCCTTTATACTCTTCAATGCAGACTGCTGTTATGTTGCTGGTCATCTTTTCAAGCACTGAAACATACAAGCAATGACATGAGTACTTGTTGTGAACGGACGTTGGTCTGTTATTGTTATCACAAGTGGCTATGTATGGTTCTTAGCTATGTTGAATTTATGAAGCGTGGGGATTTCTTATTTCTCCGGGCGGGGGGGGGGGGGTGGGGGGTGTCAGGTGTTTAATAATATAAACTTTGCAAGACATTGCTAGAAGTGTGAAATGCCACGTAAACAAAAACAATCACCAAAAATGAAACGTGGACCCCAAATAAAAAGTGCGATTTTAGCACTCGTAGGGTGCGATTTTGCCGCACAAAATACAATGAGAGTATAAGAACGCTAGTGGAGCTACAAATCATAAATTAAATTCAAACATTCGCATTCACGTATTTACGTATTTACAGCCGCTTGGGTGCTGGGTGAACAGTAATGTAAATCTTGACAACGCTCATCCAACTTTGAAGTCCCATGGTTGGCTTTGTTCTGAGAACAAAACCATGGCTGCTAGTCAACGTTCCGTGTGTGCTCCCGACTTTTTTACTAGTCAAAAAATAAGACTTTTTTTTACTATGATCAAAAAAAGCCAAAGTGTATCTTGCAAGCACTACTGCATGACTAGTGAAGATGTAAAGATCGTTGCTGCAATAAGATGCAGAATCTAGACTGATACTACCTTTGTTTTCAATCTTTGCCAAACGACCCGTATATTTGGTTTACATGCATTTTAAATGCCTGTGCTTTGATACATAACTTGAAGAAAATACCAATAAACTACCAGTCAAACTTGGACTTGTGTTTGTGCGCCTGATCGTTTTGTGCTCCACAAGTCAAATCTAGTCAAAAATTCAGCTGGTACTTGAATCTTCCCACACTCAATCTAGTTATGATTAGCGATATTCTAAGTTCTGTATTGTTTATGCAAGAGCTGATTATTGCTCATGATAGCTATTAAATAACTCTTGGGTATCAACCAGAAAATATTAACATTCACGATATTTCGTGTACCAGCTATGGGCGCACATTATCAGGTGACAAACTACTAAAAACAGACCCACACATACCTTCTGCTCAGCATATGACATCAATAAAATCATTCTCCAAAGTCTACTTGTAAATTCCCTAGACACATATAGAATCAATTAGCCACAACCCACATCCCCTCTCGCTCACCACACATCATAAAATTAATTGATTACCCCACTGATAATAAAACTAGTTTATCAACCCACTTACTAATAAGTCTGACTCACAATACTCTTGTCCAAATAATTATCTCTCTCTATTTCCTCTTTTTTTTGTTCATCAATGATTCATCTCTTGATATATCTTGCTTCTTTAAATACGCTTTTTTTGTATTCTCTCTCTTCTCGCTGGAAGTGGAGAACGCCGAGATGTCCGTGGAAGAAGCTCTCTTTGCTCTTTCTGTCAAGCAACTGCAACTTCTTTCGCGTAAACTGATCCCTGCTGACAAGCTCTACGACGGCAATTCCCGTCTCACGCTCGTCTACCAGTTTCGAGAACTTATCGATGGAACATTTGAAGAAAATCCGGAACCTGAAGAACAGATGAAGATTCTAGCTAGTATCGTGGAAGCCAAGAAGGAGGCTTCAGTCAAGGAAAAAGAGAGTGTGGAGATTCCAGGGAGTGGGGGTACTCCTGCTGCTCCTGTTACCTCGTCTGCTGCTCCAGTCTCTTCTGCCTTTTCTGCCACTGTTGTTGCATCCAGTGTACCTGTCTCTTCTGCAAGCCCTGTTTCATTAGTTAGCAGCACAGTTTCTAGTACTCCAGTTACTGCAATGTCATCTAGCAGTACTGTTTGTTCCACTTCTGATTCAACAAACTCAATTCGTAAGACTCCTGTTTCTCTACTGGAACCAAGTAAGTCTGATTTATCTTCTTCTGGTAGGTTTCATCCTTTATCATCTTTCAGAAGGGAATTTAAGATCGCTGGGATGATTGGTGAGGCAAGTCAAAAAGATAAATTAACTTGCCTTAGCTTGATGAGGCAACTCAAAGAAGGGGAGAGAAAGGGTTATTCAAACCATGAAATTGTAATTGGTTACCTTGAAACCTTACCATCATTATCATTAAGCAAACTTAGAAACTTATTAAGATCGCATTATGCCTAAAAATCTGCAACAGATCTATACCGTCAGTTTACATCTATGACACAGCTGGCTGATGAAGATGAATGCTCGTTTTTATTTCGATGCTTTGAAACATGCTCTAAGGTCTGTTTAGCAAGCGAAGAAGAGGGTGTCACCAAGAATACGATTCCCGTTTAGTCCAGGGACTTTGCTTAGAAACAATCGTCACTGGTCTAAGAAGTAGGAATCTTATAACTCAATTCAAACCACATGTCGAGGCAGCTTTAGCAAGCTCATCTGATGACCTTGAGTCATTCAATGTCAATTTAATATCAGAGATGCGTCGTCTAACAAAAGACGAAGCAACTTGGAAGTTAAAAACGGCGGCAAGTAGCGTTGACCAAGTGGCAGGCAGCAGCACAAATGCGGGGGCGGTAAGCAAAACGCAGTATACATCTTCTAAATAGTGCTCACCGCAAGTTAACTCAGTGAATGCTGCGTCTTACGATGATCCCATAATTCAAGAGCTTTGGAAAATTCAAACTCAGATGTCATCTATCTCAAGCCAGCAAGCACACGTTGCCCAGCTCAGAGTTAAAGTTGATCGCATAAATCAACCCAACTCTGACTCGTGTTCATTTTCCAATACGCCTCTAACCAACAACCTATCAAGGCGCCGAATCATTTGCTGTGAGAGCTGTGAGATGCAGAGTCTAACCGACTGCATCCACTGCACCTGTTGCGGCAGCGATAACCATTTTGCTCAAGGCTGTCGGAAACCCAACCGCCAGTCGGGAAATGTGAATGAGCTGCACCGCTGGGGCAGACAGTAGCTCCTACCAAACCAGTGCCCTCAAAATCGTGTAACAACGATGGCAAGAGATCGCAAAATCATTTCAAAAGTTGTAGTAAATGTAGACCTGTGTACTACTACTCCAAAGCATGTCAACACTCACATTGGTCAACTCATTCTATTCTGTGTGCTGCAATTGAGAAATTAGACGCTGAATATTCTGATAAAGCGGACACTCGCGTCTATGCTTCTCATCTCACCTGCATCAAAGATCTCGCCTGGTTCAAGTCATTAGCACTCATTGCACTGTTTCTGTATTGCTCGATAATTATGTCTGTAAATGCCTTTATGACGCTGGTTCTCAAATTTGCCTTCAATCTAAATCATGGCTTCAAACTCATCTTCCATCTACACCCATACTTCCTCTTAAAGGTTTGCCCAATGAAAATGATCTTTAGCTTCGAACAGCAATCAACACTGAGATTCCATTCCTAGGGTATGTTCCAATTCGTCTGCAATTTCCGTCATGGAGTTCTGAAGTGTTCATGGATGTTCCATTTCTTGTCTCTTCTGAACGCATTCTTCTGAAACGATCCTTGGATATAATGTGGTTGCACAAGTCATTGCTGATCCAGACAGGTATGGTATGTCTTCTGATGGTCTCTCTACAGACATCCATTCGTTCTTACCATCTGTGCAAGATGTATGTGTGTTCATCTATTTGGTCCAGGCGGTACAATCTTCGGAACTATGTGATGTAAAAATGCCACATCGTGGAATGACCATCCCTGCTCAATCGGAAGTTTACGTCAAGTGTATTGTCAAGGCTGGACCCTCGGATTCTGAATTCCCTGTCATATTTCAGCCTAATCCAATACAACTGTGGCCAGATGGATTGGAAATTGCAGAAACCCTTCTTATTGTTGGTCGTAATGTATCGTCCAGAGTATCAATTCCTGTGGTAAACGGTAATAATCACCCATTGTATCTGCCCTGTAAAATTCTGCTTGGTGTGTTGGAACACGTCTCATCAGTCACCCCGATTTCAAAAAACAATATCAAAACTGCTGAATCTTCACCATCAAGCGCTAGCTACAAGCAACATATATTGCTGCAGGGTAACGATCATCTCATGTCCAATTCAGGTATGCTTCAAGCTGATGCTGATCCATCAACAAGTTCTTCCAATCCATCTGACACACGTCATTATTTAGAATTACAAGATCATGCCATCGCCGGTACCATTGCTGCTGTTTCTGCTGAGCACACCTGTGATTCATCATCATCTTGTATCTCACCTTCTACCAACTACATATCTACTTCAAAAGCCCTAGATTCTTCCAATCTGAAGCAACTACCTGCAGTTGATCTGTCAGACCTCACTCCGAGTTAACGACCACCTGTGGAAGAGATGCTACGCGAAGAATCTGCTGCATTTGCTGTGAATCGTGAAGTAGGTTGCATAGACGATTTACAGATGAAGATAACGCTGGTGGATCCGTCTCCTGTTCAGAGTAAATATAATTCTGTTCCACGTGCACTGTATCCAGAGCTACGTATGTGCATTGAAGATCTTCTGAACCGTGGATTCATCTAAAAATCAAGCTCGCCATACACATCGCCTGTAGTCGTTGTTAGAAAGAAAACTGGGGAACTACGAGTTTGCTGCGACTTCAGGGAGTTGAACAAGCGTACTTTACCTGACAAGCACCCTCTTCCTTGAGTCCAAGAGGCAATCGACGAGCTGTGTGGCAAGTCATGGTTCACACTTCTTGACCAAACGCGTGCTTATCATCAGGGATTCATCCATCCAGATAGCAGATCTTGCACCACTCTCTGCACACCATTCGGTCTATACAACTGGGTACGAATTCCTTCCGGTCTCTCTAACGACCCAGCGCAGTTTCAACGATATTTGGAAACCTGCCTGGAGGGTCTTGGTGACACCGACTTAGTCATGCCTTATCTGGATGATCTGCTGGTATTGTCTTCAACCTTCAACGACGATGTTGCTCATGTAAGAGAAGTCCTTAGACGGTTGCAGAAACATGGTGTCAAGTTAAAGCCTGAAAAATGCCAGCTGTTCAAAAGAGAGGTGAAGTATCTTGGTCGATTTATCTCCAAGGATGGGTACCGTATGGATCCTGAAAATATTGCTACTGCATGGAAGCTGACGGAAGAAACTCCACGAAGTGTTGGTAATCTGCGTAGAATCCTTGACTTTGTTGGGCATTTTCGTCGATTTGTACCAAACTTTGCGCAGAAAGCCAATCCTTTATTCAAACTGCTGGAGAAACCACGAGCTCCTTCTCAACCATCAAAAGGTAAAGCTTCTAAATCTGCTGGACAACTACCATCATCGAATCCTATCATCTGGGCTGAAGAACATCAAAATGCTCTCAATCTCTTGCTTGATTCCATCACTCGTGATCCTATACTATCATATCCAGATTTCACTCAACTGTTCATCTTACATACAGATGCCTCACAGATTGGTATCGGTGCCGTATTGTACCAGCGCATAAATGGTAAGATGAAGGTCATTGGGTATGTGAGTGGGCTATTACGGAAAAGTTCAGTTTATACTTGTTCAATGCTGACGAATTTGAAGTTTTCACCAACAATAACCCACTCACGTACTTGCTGTCTACCGCCAAACTTAACGTCATTGGTCAGAGATGGGTCAACGAGTTGGCCAATTTTGGCTTTACGATCAAGTACCGAAAAGGGAAGGACCATGCTGATGCTGACTGTTTATTGCGATGTCCACTTGAAGCTGCTGACATCGAGAAGTTTATACAATCCTGTGATCAAATAGTGTCTCTTGATGAAATCAGTGCAATTAATAAATCCGCTAGTTCTCAAGATGTGTGGGTCAGTTGATTAAATGTGCAGTCCACCTTTTCTAATTTGGAAGACAACTGTCTTCATGATACGACAGTCGATAACTTCAAAAATGTAAGCATCCTAAACAGTCAACAAGCTGACCCAACAATCTGCAGAATCGTCGAACTACTACAAGCAAAGAAACGTCCTACTCAATGCCAAAGACGATGAGAGCCAAAAGAAGTCGTCAACCTTATCCATCAATGGAATAAGTTGTTCATCAACGATACCGGTTTATTATGCAGGCAGTGCCCTCGACACAGCCAAATTTTCTTGCCGAAATCTCTCCGTGGTCTGATTCTTCACGAGCTTCACGACAAGATGGGACACCTCGGAGTCGGTCGCGTGCACTTTCTGGCTCGTAATCGTGTGTAATGGCCAAAAATGAGAACCGACGTTGAAGAATACATCTTACATCAATGTCAATGCCTCAAGCAGCGTAAACCATATCACATGCAGCTTGCGCCTATGCAATCCATTTCAACTTCAGCACCCCTTGAGCTGGTCTTTACTTGGAAAGAAGCTCGGGTGGTTACAAATACATCCTGACCTTGGTTGATCATTTTACTTGCTATCTCCAAGCATATGCCTGTCGAGACAAGTCTGCAAAAACCACCGATCGCCATCTCTTCGACGACTATTTTCAACGCTTTGGAATGGCTGAGCAGATCCTCCATGACCAGGGTAAAGAATTCGGGAACGATCTCTTCCACACATTGGAAAAGCTGACTGGTACTCATCGCCTGCGAACCACACCGTACCATCCTCAATCCAACGGGCAGTGTGAGCGTATGAACCAGACAATCCTGTCTATTCTGAGAACTCTCGAAGAATCGCAGAAATCCAGATGGAGGGAATCTCTGAACAAGCTTGTACATGCATACAATTGCACAAGAAACAGCTCTACCGGTTTCTCACCCTATTATCTCCTCTTCGGGCGTGAACCTCTTTTACTGATTGACCTGTTACTCAACGCTAATAACACCAAGAAGCCCATCACACACAATCAATACGTCAAGCAATGGGAAAACGCTATGGCTGAAGCTTACCACATAGCAAGTGAGCATTCTGGGAAGCGGAAAGCCTCTGATCAAAAACGTGTCAATGAAGGTAATTTGATTGCTAAGTTACGTCCTGGTGATCGAGTGTTGGTGAGAAACCATGCGGAACACGGAGGTCCAGGAAAAATCCGATCTTTCTGGGAGCCAGTGGTGTACAAAGTTTTAGACGTGCTCGGTGATAAGGAAGTTGTCTTCCGCGTCCAAGCTAAAGATGATCCTGATAGCCGCAAACGTGTACTCCATCGCAACCTGCTCTTTCCATGTCCTGGTCTTCCAGTTCGTCAGCCTCCACAGACTCATCATCAAAAACATCCTGAGCAAAAGCAACTCAAATCTGCCAAAGATCCAAGCCGAACAGAACAGAACATGTCTTCGCCAACTCAAGCACCAGAATCTTCCAATGATGATGACAGTGATTTTGAAGGACTTGCACCAAACCAGCTGTCGTACTTTCTCCGCAGTCGTGCAAAAGAGAATCCATCTGATCATTATCCGCCTGATCCTGATCATCATCCTGCTGATTTTACAAACCATTGGCTCAACTGATCTTCCTATAGGTCCTGCTGTCCTGTCAAGTCCTGAAATGGAACCAGTTCCTGCATCTCATCCTGCTGTACATGAAACAGATGATGAACCTGCATGCCATTCCTCTTCTGATAGTGAACAGCACACTTCTCCAATGCAATGTCTGACATCAGCTGAGCATTGTGAAAAAACGGTGGATCCCTCTGAAATCAGTGGTTTGTGCTTGATTGACGACACCGACAAATATCAAGTCCGACTTCAGAAATCTCTATGGCAAATCTGCATTGCGTCCTAGCTCTACGTCGCTGAAAATGAGCAAAGTGGACAAAAATTTTCGTTCATCGCTCTCTGCTGCGGGAGCATCTGTTCAGAAGGCATATTGAAGCTATTTTTTTATATAGTAGCCATTGGCGGCAAACTCTGCTTTCCCCAAAGCCTACTTGAAAACTGTAGTAAGATTCACTACAAACTCTCTGTGATTTTAAGAAATCTGATTGACGCAATAGCATCAGTTGCGTCCTCTGGATCCCTGCGATCAAATTTTCCCTGCAGCAAGGGGTACGCTTTATGCCCTGGAACCCCAAACCAAGCATGCAATTCTGGTGGTCTTCTCCAGTGTAGCTCCTCCATCATAACTATAACACTGGCCCCATTATGATTTACGATTTCTTGTGAGAGATTTTCAAATGCTCTTCATACAGGATCGATGGCAACTGCAATACTGCATCGCTGAGTTGGTCTTCCAAAAGACCCACTATGCAGTGCAAGAAACTAGCGGAATATAAGATGGTCTTCTGCAAATTCATGCACTGATTCTAGATGCTAGAATTGATGTGCATGATTCACATGTCTGTGGAGCTGGAAATCTAAGATTTATGGTTAGCAACTAAAATTTTTACCAGCGCGAATTTCTATTGCATAGGGACACACTGCGGGGTGTCTAACAAAGAATAGTGCTCGTAGTGACAGTTTGCATGCATGGCAGCATGCACGCGCGTTATCGTGCACGCCTCAGGGAGAAGCCTGAATAATCAACAAAATCTACACCGCCAAAGTATTTCCAAGAGTCCAGGCTGTCATCTTCACAGAAATGCATTTTTCACTGGTGATGATTTTACCCAGAGAGAGAGGAGAGAGGGAGAGAGCTTTCGAACTATTATGACCCATTGTTTTCCTTTCCGCAGCCACTCTACAGTGTTCAAAGTAATTATTTTTCAAAACAAGTTCAGCGAGGTCTGATAAACCTGCCATGTGCACACTACAATGCTCCCTCTGATCCAATGCCATTTTGATAGCATGAAGCCCTTCATCAGGCGGAATACTAGGATAAAGACCTACCACATCAACAGTGCAGAGAATTGCATCATTTGGGAGGTCTGGAAGGTCCCTAATCTTCCGTAAAAAAACATTAGTGTCTTGATGTATAACTTGACTTTCCTAGCCAAAGGTTGCAAATGAAATTCCAAAAAGTGGGATATGTTTTCCGTGTGATAGCCTATGTTTGAAACTACTGGTCTACCTGGAACATCATGCAGTCTTTTATGGATCTTTGGAAGTAAATAAAAGCTGCCTAACCTAAAGAGGAAGTAAAACAAACATGCAACACTCATTTTGGAGGGCGCAGTGCAATGTCAACACTTTACACCACATTTTCATGCAAGAAACGGACACGGACCTGGTGCAAAGTCATACCTCCCATAGAGGGAGCAAGAGTGTGCAGCACGGTACATACTGCCGTGTTGACATAACAGCCAGAAAAATGGATTAGTGCCCAGACTTTCTTCTCCGTTGACGGAGCACAGCAGTGGGCATAGCGTAAAAGCAAGCTACATGAATGTTGGACTTCGGGATAACGAAAAGTTTAATGCCAAACAAAAGCGTGCAAACACAACTCTTTTTAATCTAAGGCAAATTTATACTATTACCATTAGTTCTCCTTGAACCAGATTAGCTGCTGGCAACTTAGGTATCACCAATTATGAAACATTATACACCTCACGCATATTTTAGTCAGACATGATGAGATCTGCTAGGGACAACATGAAAGCAAGGAGGCATTACAAAAAGCAGTCTGGTGTAACAATCTATTTGTCATCCACTTGAAGGCGCAACGCTACCTCGAATCTAAAAAGTTTTCTTAAGATGCACAAGTTCATCGGAGGTATTTCTGCACTCAAGTTCTACTACAGTGAAGAACCGATCCTCACATCTTGAAATCAGCCAGCTCCTGTTTTCTGAACAGCGGTGACAGCTGACCCGCCGCAAATACCAATGCTTTTAGTAAACAAGCAACATTGTACAAGCAACACAAGACTTAAATCTTTAAACCGTGTAGCAACAGCCAAAAATTAGAAGCGCAGAAAAACACACAAAAAAACAACAATTGTCACTTTCCATTCTCATGAGAAGTTTGAAACTCGACTAGAGGAAAAAATACTTCCATTCTAAAAATCTCAATAAAACTCAATGGTCAACAAGCAATCGCTAAGTAGCGATAGAAAAATAGCAAGGCAATAGAAAAACTAAAGCAACGTCGAGGCTCACGCAAAAAATATATTGCTTATGAGACAAGTCACAGAAATTAGTGGACTCTAGCAAACTCTACTGAGATCTTCAATCAAGGAAAAATATAAAGACATAATAATCAACAAGATTGACATAAAAAAATGACAAAAACTAATGAATTTAGAAAAAACCCTGAAAAATAGCTGTTATTGACATAAATTGCCTCATTTCGGCTCCATCACTTTTCGTAACTAAAGTGGGAGTCCAAAAAGTATGTATCTGTCCACACTTCTACATAAGTACATAGTTGATGGAGCAAGTAAAGAGCAACAGCACAAAAGTTGAATTCATATTCTAATAAGAGACAACTGCGGTTCTTTCAGCTGCCTAACCAAGTATCTTACATTGTCTATTTCCTTTTGTCTCTTCTGCTCTCTTTTATCAACAATTCGCTCAGGACAGTATCCAACTTTGCCTAAAATGATAGAAAAAGAGCACAACTTAGAAATAGTCACAGTTTCAATCAGCAACCAGCTGCAGAACTAGTAACAATGAGAAGACATGCATGAAGATTCCCTTTATAGCAGTTTTGTTCCCATACCGTACTTCATTTATCCTGTTCTAATCTAATGTCGCTTTTTTTGCAATTTTACGCTGCGCTTGTCGCCATCGTGGAGCTTCGGCAGTTTGAGACGAAGGTCTGGGTTCTAATATTCTGATAAGTCAGTGACGTCAAACCCGCTCCAGCAACTCAAATCCTTAAAAAATACAAGCATGTGAGAAACCCTGAACCCTAAATGACACCAATTCTCTCCTACACAAAACAGAAGCATTAACAATGATCTTACGTTCCTATTCACAAAGTAAGGGTCAGAAAACAATCAAACAAAATACATTGAAGCTAGGGTACCACTTCATACAAAACAGATTGCGAACATAGCTTCACGCATCACAAATTTGCTGCTTGTTGTTATCTTCTCTTCGCCATTGCCGCCCAAGCTTGCAAGAGAGTAAACCAAGCAAGAAAAAAATTGTTTCGCCGATCGCGAAATCTACATTCAAAACCGATCAATCAATAGCCTGTTGTAACTATTGGTTCTTATGCTTCACTGTCGATTGGATAATGTGGTTTCTATTTCTAATGTCAACGATGTACTGTGATGGTTTATATAGTAAGTCAAATAAAAGTAGCTCGTGTTGCGCTCTGGTTATAGAAACCACACCATCATTGATTTTCAGTGCCTATCCATGAATGTGATGGAGAATTTGCATCGTGGTTCGGCAGACGTAGTTGGAAGTTGAGATTTAGAACTGTTGGTGAATATGGATATTCAATTGTAGAGCTAGGCTTGAACTGGTTTATACTAAAATAAAATTATGAAAGGCCTAGTTTTGTCAAAAGCTAGGAGAAAAGGTGGGATAAATGGATGAGGCTGTTTTAATTTTCTGTGCTTAGTCCTCGTCATTCATGCTTGAATTTTGCATTGCACGCTTAATACAAGTAGGGTTAGCACACCTGTTCTTCAGATTTAGCACGGAGCGAGTTCTATGTTACGACTTCAGTTGCTCAGCCGAAAACCGTGTAGATTTCCTAGTGCTCAGTGTGGAAAGACCAACCAAGATGGCGATGAGTGTGGCCATACTGATTTACGAAAAATCGCATCAACCAAATATCGCTGACCTTAGAAATTAGTGCGGACGACATTTTTTAATCGTTATCTTTCATATTGAAAAAATTTTTGCACACCCATTAGTTCTCCTTTACTAAGCATCACTCATGGTTCATGCAATAATCGTTCCCCCGGCAATAGCGACCTTACGCAAAGCAGGACGGCTGAACTGAATACGGCGCTTCTACTGGCGACGGCCACCTGTTAATTGTTTCTGCCAAACACGATATTGGGGATGCCCTGGCTACCAGCCGTATCATAGAGAAACATCCTTCTACGAGAGAAGACGCAGTTCGCCGTTGACATGAAATTAGGACTTATGTTGTGTTATATGTATTATGTGACCTATCATGTTTTGTGCTATGCTATGCTTATAT
>JAOBRC010709672.1:0-10405 GCA_027575255.1 Scolionema suvaense | reverse complement strand
ATGGCTTGGCATCCCAATTGTTTTTTTGATTTTCTGAATGTTGAACAAAGAACTTTCACTCTTGCTCTTACCATTGGGACAGAAACATTGGCATCTCTTCGGCAGATACGTGGGACTGTCTATGCAATCACTGACTGTTAAACCTTCTAACGCTATTTTAGGGTCTATGCAAGAACACACTTATGATTGCATGTTAAAGAAAAATGGCATATATGTTTTGTTTTGCAGGACCAACTTGGTTGTATCGTTTCAACTTTCCAAATATGGTGAAGACTTTACTCTAACCGGAGGAAATCTGATTGGCATATATGTCGAAGAAGCTCAGGAAAGAGCCACTAAAGTCGGCATAAGAGCTGGATATAGACTGGTCGCTGTAGGCACCAATTTCAATTTTTTTTTATTCTTAAGCTTTTTAAACATATGTATTAATTTCATTGGGTCTTCAAAATGAAAAAGAGTGACTCTATGAAAAGTCAGTGTAAAGTAAGTTGATTATCAGTTGCGTTGATACTTAAGGGTCAGTCCCTGCTTGGGTTTAACCCTATACCCTATACGATTTTGATTTATGAAAACTTGACGCAAGCTGAAGGCATGCCGTTTGTACCCTGTGAATCAAGTTTAGTTTGGCACATTTTGGCCACGTTTTATGCAGAAAGCATAAGAATGACAGAAATACTGAATGTGCCCATGGTAAATTACAATGGAGAGAATGTTTAGTCCAGAAGTGACTTTCCGAAAAGAAAACCAATCACTGCCAATGTACCAATCAGTTCATCAAAAAGTGCTATACAATAGCGTTCAAATGAGTGTTCATTTATCTCCTGATAATGTGCCTTTGAGGATTAAGGTGCAATGGAAATTAGCCCTTTTTTATCAATTTTTGCTGATTTTGTGGGAAATTCACCGATGTCAGCAGAAAATGAGCACACCTGAGAGGTGAATTCTTCTGAAAACTATTTACTAACAGTTATATTCAGACCAAACATTAGGCATTTACCAGTGTTGGTTTGGTTAAGGTGGGGATAATTTCCTCCCTCCATGCAACGTACATAAAAAATCCCCATGCACAGTAAGGTTAACCCTATCCACACTTGGGGGGCCATAATGCCCACCCCCCTACCAAACTTTTTTGAATATCTTTTGAAAGTCTGTAGCAACAGTCATGAAACTTCGTGACTTTTCCAAGAATTTATTCAGGAGCATTTTTCTGCAAAAAACATTTTTGGCACACCTGCTAAGCGTGATGAAGTCATTGTCATAGAGCGGTAGGCTAAATTTGACATTCCTAAGGACAAAAACGGCTGAAAACAATGCTAAAAACAAATTGTTTGAGCCGTATACCGATATATTGATGGAGAAAATGATAGAAAACTTCATTATTTCGAGCTGGAATGCATGTTTATCGCAATTTTCGAAAGTCCACATTTTTGGCATTTTCAAGCATGTGACGTCATCTTCACGACGTAGGCAAAAATTGAGTGGCGTCATTGATAAACAAATTATACCAAATGATTCGGATAATGACATACTTTATACCTGCCAAGTTTAATTAACACAAGTTTAGTCGTTCTGAAGTGATACAGGAGGGGCCATAATGGCGTTTATCTGCGTTGCGCCAAAGTGCACTTAACTACCTGATCAATATTTTTAATGGTTCCCATAGTCTCAGATGTTAGCTAAACTTTAAAAAAAAGGGATTAAAAATATTGGTCAAGTGCTAGTTAAGCGTGCGTTGGTGCGTAACCCTAAATGCAGATAAATGCACCTAAACCAGCCATGAGAAATGACATCCGTTCGCCACTGCATTGTGGGTACTGAGTGTATCAACTTGTTTGGTGAACATGCACCTCGTCAAAAAAGTCCAGTATACGAGATAATCACACTCCTGTTATCAATCATGAGTTAATAAAAGCAAGACATCGCAAAACAATGCTTAAAAGTAAATTTCATAGGAAAAAACCTTTAATAACTTAACTGCCTATCGTCGATAGCAAAGATATTACTGCTCAAGGCTGTTTAAGAAGGAAGCGAAAACGTGTTGCAGCAATCTTAACAATCCTAACAAAGTTGTGAAAAGTTTTGAAGGTTGCTACTCATACAATAACTTTGACAGAAACTGGTAAATTTCTGGATGACGAGAAGCAAATCAAAGACACTATGAATGAGTTTTTCAAAGAAGTAATAAGAAGCTTACACTTAGATGATCTTCAGAATCGATTGGTAGAAATTTCTTTGAATCTAAGTACTTTATTGCACCCTATCATTAAAAAAATCTGTGAAAACATTGCATGTAAGGCGAGTGCTTTCCCTGGCTTTTCATTTATTTCAGTCTCGGATGCCATGTCAAAAGAGAGCAAAGCATTAGACCTGGGAAAATCCTCCACGCTTGGCAATATTATTAAAAGCAAGAGCCTTTACATGCTCTTCAGCTGTGACCTTAAATTGCTTTGATTGTATCAATTCAGGCAACTTTCCGTCATAATTAAAGCTTGCTAAAATCACCATAGTTCACAAGAAAGACGGAAATGACATATAAAAGCGACTGCAAACCTGTTAGTATTCTCAACAGTTTAGAAGGTTTGAATAAATTATGCACAAATACATGAAATCCTTTGCGAAACGTTTTCAGCCAAAATTTTAAATGCCCAACATACTTTTATAGTTCTCGTGGAACGCTGGAGAACATTTTTTGATAAAAAGAGTTTTGTTGGAGCTGTTTTAATAGACGCATCAAAAGCACTCCACACTCAATCATGAATTGATCATTGCAAATCTTCGCATATGGTTTCAATGACCGAACACTTACATTGATATATGGCTATTTGGGCAATAGACGGTAGCGAGTAATGATAAATCAGTTGTCTGTGTTCCTTGCTGTTGTTTCTTATGGTTCAGTTTTAAGCTTTATGATTGATTCTTTTTATGACACGTAAAAAATCCATCATTCCGATGACACAAGTTTTTATTCCTACGATGTTAGTCTAACTGATGCCTTCTCTCGCCAAGAAAAAGTCTCTTTGAGCGTCATTGAATGGTTTCACAGAAAATAATGAAGAAAATTGTCATTTACTAGTTCCAGAAAAGAACGAACCCCCTGGGTTTTTGTTTACAGGAAATACCTTAATACATGAAGGTCAGAAAGGATAAAAAGGATCTGAATTATTGGAAATGAGAACATAGTCCCATCCTAATGGTTGAGCTATGAATTTCTTGTCTATTTACTTTCTTAAAACTCAGTGCTGGTCCGTAAATCTCACAATTTTGCTCAGCGACTATTATCAATGGAACTAATGTTCTACCGTTTGGGGTATCTTGCAATCTTACTATTTTTATTCATCCTGGAAATGAACGATGCTCACAGAAGATAAAGCCTAGCATTACCACCTGGACCGTAATGACATTGTTGATTGTTTCCGCCAAATATTTTTTCAAAACAAGACGCATCTACGTGATGTTTTTTGTCGAGGCATTGTAGAAAAGAAAACGCAAGAGTGGATAAAAAGGCGACTCGCTCTGAAATCTCTGGAACATCTCCAGCACAAAATGGATACTGAGCAAACAGATTCTTTTGTAGGGGTGATTTCCACTTCACCTTTGTGATGTACAGATTTCGTTTCATAAGACTTTTGGGAAACAAAGTTCCGAGTACATCTTTATCGCGATGGCTACGAGAGTTACAGTGCAAACGGAAGCTGAACACAATGTCATTTTCGAAGTGTTTCAGTAGAAGAAAATGAAAGCTCTATCCCACCTTTTTCAGAAAGACCGTTCACGGACATTGAACTTTCCTGTAGCTTGGTCTGACAGTGCGTCACGCATAAATTATGCAGTTTCGTGAGAATGCGAACTCTCCAATATGACTGACAGGAGAAATGCCTACTTTGAGAGGCTATGTTTCTGTTAAAAGAGGTATGAGATGCACTTGTTTTTGCAAAACAGGATGTTTTACATGATCATCTTTTACCCCAAATCCACTTTTAGTAAGACCGGTGTATTTCTTTAATATTTGTAGAATATAGATCTTAACGGTTCATCAAATTAAATCTATGAAATACACCGCTGTAATTTTTCATAGTCTTCTATCCATTCAGATCTTGCACATTTTTGATAGTCACATGCTGATTATTACACTCTTGCTGACCTTACTTTTTGAATGGGTGAAAATGACTCATGATGCATGGAATGATTTACACCAGTCTTTCGTAGTTTGGCGACGAAAGTAGCCAACTTTTGTTTATTCTGAAAGGTCCATTTGGGTAGTGAGTAGGTATTGTATATAGTTCAATTCTCAAGCCCATTCCAACAAATTCAAATATTCAATCCGGAAAAAGCACTTTTTCTACTGCCACTTTTACCTAAATAACTTTGATGTAGTAAGCCATGTCCTGTGTAAAAGCTTACAGTTTTGCCAATGCTTCATGTACAGAAGCTATGTGCTTGATCTGATCCGATATAATCACGCGGTGTTGGTATCCAAGCTTAGATGTTTGATCCCCCCTCCAAAAATTTCTCGAAACAGATATAAGCTGTAGTGTGGAGCTTTATGACTTTTGGGTCACTCAAATAAGGCGCCTTCGGTATTTTCAACCATCTAGCTAGAGAAGTGGGGTTTCTTGCTCAAAAACAAGTAAAATCGGCTAAAAAAATCGCCTAAATCAGAAAACGTTCGACTGTGTGGGGACGATTTTGCATGAAAGCTTGACAAGTACTTATGTCTTCCTACGTATTACATTTGCAACATCTGCTAACTCTGAATATACAAGTGCGTTTTACTGATTCAATTCCTGTGCACAGTTTTTTTGTTCACTGAGGAATGCAGAGTTAATGAAAAACAAAGAGCCAAAGTGTTCACTAATAAAACCGATTTTTACCTATTATGCTATAGTCCATTTTAGCAGTAAGTGCATGCTAGGTCTGGTATCCCATCAGTAATAGATTTTCTATTTTTTTAGGTTAATGGCATATCATTCACAAATCTTATTCTGTGTTACGCCATTGACTGGGTTCGGCATTTCGAATCAAGTAAAGCAGTGTACGTCTTTGAGAAAGTGCCATGTAAGTAGGAAGTTGTTTTCATTGATTTATCCTCTATTTTCATATACTTCGGAAAATCGACGGGTAAAAGCGCATCCGCCTTTATTAATCAGCCTATCTTGAACAGTTTATAGATGATCAACGAAACGAGGGAAGAGAATAAAATGCTTGTTGAAGACTACCTGAAAAGAGCGAAATGAGGACGGTCAGTGCTATTGTAGTTATCTTTTTGTGTTTTGCTGGGGACTTTACACAACTGGACAGTGATGAAATGTGCTCGCGTACGGCCCAATAAGTGCAAATAAGACCTAAAACTCAGGGCCCTTTCGACGGCCTGTAGGCGCATGCGCCTTGATCCCGGATTTAGGCGCATGCGCCTTTAAGCGGGGTGCACCTATATGCGGGGTAATAGGGTAGTTACTTAAGGCAGCAGTATCCGACAGAATTTTTTCAATTGAAACATACTCACTAGAAAAGAAAGAAATAACCATCTTGATGCTCAATTTATAAGTTTTTTCTGCAACGGAAAATCAGCATCTGTTCAAGCATGAATACAACATGAAGGTTTATTTTAAAGCATTTAATTTTTTGTCAAAATTTTAGCCCTATTTAACTAGGAGTCAGACATACCCCGCAATTTGTTAAGTTGGTAGCAGGTTTATCGGAATTTTGAAGACACCGTACAAGCTTAAGATAAAAAAGAAACATTTACTTCAGTCTATGTACTTTAGAAACAGGCTATGGATAGCATCTTTGTATTATACCATATTGGTTGACATTAACCTTCCTATGATTTTTATAAATGTCTGAAAATCGATACCAATTTCTGAAAATATCTATACCTCAAATGCTTACTCATTGGGCGAAACTGTTTGTCCCTTGCTTTTGTTTGGATCTATGAATGGTATTAAAAAATTGCAAAGATAAGTAGTATGCATGCATATATAATGATGGATGTCTAAATAATTGCACAAAATATTCACGTTTCAATGTTCAGTTCTGGTAAAAGTCACGGATAATATTTCTCTCATCAGGATGCACCGTGCCTCGTAGTTTGAAGTCAACTACCTCAACAGAGCAGAAGTAATTAAGAACTGTATATCTAGGGACATTTCTGCATCCATTCCACGAAAGTTTCCTAACTTTTCTCCAGCTGGTCACACGATCATGAAGTTTTCAGAGAATCTTGCTCAATTTCGATTTGCTGCTAGAAATCCTCTGGATCGTGCAAATTTTCTGAGTATGTTTTGTGTATGATTGTATTATAAGAATGATCATGAGAATCAATCATTTGCTTAATTTACTTACTTATTTCTAGGCTATCGCATTATCATCATAAAATATTTTCTTACTAGATAAAGTTTTCACGAAGTTGGTTTCGACAAAAGAAAATGAAAGATTTGATGTGATGTAAGTTGAGCCTTAACTCCTCTCTAGCGTTTTGCCTCCTCTCCCTCCCCCGCCCATCCCAATTTCTGTTATAGCGTAGCTATAAAGCTAAAACTTGGTAGTGAGTTCCCAAAAATTACTACTCTTTGGTGACTTCTCCTGACTATTATGTGGGCATATGTTTTACCACTGTCGTCGTTCGGCTGTGACGTCATCGTTTTTTGAGTATATAAACCATTTATTACGAAATTATGAAGGTTGCGTACAACAGAGCCCTCCTGAGTTTGGGGAGGCTCACATCACCCGGGCTTGATAGGGTTAACCCCCTTTAGCGCTCAGTACCTAAGCCAGCAGTGTCCATACAACTTACTTGATAGGAATAACCCCCTTTAGCGCTCAGTACTTAACCAGGCAGTGTCCATACAACTTACTTGATAGGAATAACCCCTTTGAACGCTCAGTACCTAACCCGGCAGTTTCCATACAACTTACTTGATAGGAATAACCCCCTTTAGCGC
The DNA here is from genome assembly GCA_027575255.1 of Scolionema suvaense. NCBI lineage: Eukaryota > Metazoa > Cnidaria > Hydrozoa > Limnomedusae > Olindiidae > Scolionema > Scolionema suvaense. The sequence continues at coordinate 3,464 of JAOBRC010709672.1, read as the reverse complement.
TCAGTACTTAACCCAGCAGTGTCCATACAACTTACTTGATAGGAATAACCCCCTTTAGCGCTCAGTACTTAACCCAGCAGTGTCCATACAACTTACTTGATAGGAACAACACCCTTTAGCGCTCAGTACTTAACCCAGCAGTGTCCATACAACTTACTTGATAAGATTAACCCCCTTCAGCGCTCAGTACTTAACCCAGCAGTTTCCATACAACTTACTTGATAGGAATAACCCCCTTGAGCGCTCAATACCTAACCCGGCAGTTTCCATACAACTTACAGTTTATGTTATTATCAAACTGTACACAGACAGTAGCTATTATCTGTATAAATTTTTTGTCGAGATAAACTGTGCGCACGGCAGCAACATTCGGTAATGTCATTAACTAAAGACTTGTATGGTAAATAATAATTGGTAATTAGTAAGACTTTCAAAATCAAACGAAAATCGCAGGAATACGTTACATCCAATATGAAACAATTAAGTGCTTAACTGTAGTGTCTGACGTGGGCTTTTTTAAACTCCGAAAACGCCGATGGCGGGGGCGTACTAATTTCCATTTTAGAGTAGCTGTGAAGTTGAAACGAGATACGTATTTCCCGTTACCATGATTTCTAAAAAGTAAATAGAGTTGATGATATCACATGCTATCATTTGTATAAGAGCCTATATTTTGCTCGACTTGGCCCGAAAATTGCGTTTTTGCCCCGAAACCCTCAAAATAGTGTCAGGTTTGCTTTGTTGATCCTGAAAATTAAGACGTTTTGGGACATCAAGGCTATTTGTAGTCATTTAGGGCCCAATGGAACATAAAACAAGCAACATTGCGCAAAAAAAAATTTATTTATATGTGGCATAATTAGTCACTCACTACTGGTTATGACAACGTCACTGAATAATTGATGAGGTTGCGTAAGTTATGAAGTCGTCAAATTGTTTATTATACATTGATTTTTTACCATACCAAATTTCATGGGTTGGCTGGAATCAAGTGAACGAAGGTCCAAATTACCCCGTATGGAATAGGGTTAAGCATTAACCCTATTCTGCCCGGGGTCAGTGTTCACCCTTATTCTGCCCGGGGGGGGGGGGGGCTAAATTTACGCCCCAGGGTAAACACCTCCAATTACGTTGAAACTTGGTAGGAACATAGTAGGGACTATAAACTTCACTTTTTGGTCAAAAAAGGTCTGATGACGTCATCAATTTGACGACGTCATCATTTTGGGCCGAATTTGGACCAAAACTTTCGAAATTATTTTTCCCGATTTTTTTGCTCAAAAATGTTCCTAAACCATAGAAAAACATGTTTTATGGGCCAAAGCGTCATTTATGCCTTATTTCCCCCGTTTTCCTGCAAAAAATCACTAAAAACATCGATTTTGACCAGTTTTTTGACACACCACCCCTTGACAAAAGATCAATATCTCAGGAACTGCATAACCTATGACCATCACATTTGGCCAAACCGTTGCTTATATAATTGTATTAAAAGTCCCTAAAGCGCAGCCTTCTATCTTATACCGTTCCGCTGCTATAAGAAAACGTTTTGGCGGGGGACGGGGGGGGGGTAATTTCCCCACCCCCCCGGGCAGAATAGGGTTAAAACATTATTCCATGAAAAAATTCTCGGCGGGCAAAAATACGATATGCCAAATGTACAATTCGGCCCATAGGTTTTGAGAAGTATAAATTCTCATATACTTTGCACGGCGGTGTGGGTTAAAATTCCGGAAAATTGAAAACTCATAATAATCCAAATTTTTCCCGTAGAATATTGTTTTAATGTTTAAGATGTATTTTGTAAATGTAAAACTTTAAAAAAAATTAATAAAAGAAATTTCATCAAATGTGACGCGATTTTTGGCCTTTTATAGAGGAAAATGTGATTTGGGGGTAAATGTGTGCAAGAAATGGTCTGTTTTACACATGGTTACTGATGATGTCATACCTCAAGGAGTCTAGGGTGAGAAACAATTCTAACTACATTTTTAAAGTCTTTTAGGGTAACAGAAACTCACTACAAAGTTCTAGCTTCATAGCTACTCTAGAACAGAAATTAGGACCTTTATGGGGCAAGAATCTCAGAAGAGCTTTCGTCAGATAGGGTTAACCCTATATTACATGACCCGACCCCCTTTGATTTTTCTCAGGTATATTTTTTTGGATATGCAGCATATGGAAGTATTTCGGAATGATTTAGGTAGGGGGCTGTCAACTCGACGAGAAAAAAAGCTCATGCAAAGCAAATTTTTACTTCATAAGACGTCTCGACATAAGGCGATTTGACCCCTCAGCCTAAGTTGGGTTAATCCAAATTATCTCTGATGTTCCATTTGGTATGTTTTGATGTGCTATGTGTTTATCTGTGGCGTTGCACCTCATTAATTTTTTTTCTTTATATTCATGTAAATGTCAAGAGAAATATTGAGAAAACATCACCTTCATCATGTCACTGTTGCCATATTGAGTTGCTAAACTCGTGCAACAGCATTGAAGTGCAGGAGCTGATGATGGGGGATCGATACTTGATTTGCTACATGTACCAATGGGCCTGTAACGAGATTAAAAAATCTGTCGGACGTACATTTGATGTGATACTTTGTGAGCTCATAAAAAGCAGTGTGTAGATGAAAAACTGACAGCGTCAAATGCTATTTAGACATTGAGTAACCTCTAATAACTACAAGTCTTGTAGTTTGTAAGATTCCATGTGTGAGAGACGCACAGCCAGTGCAAAACGCAGTTCTGTTGGGCGTACGCGATAAAATAACGACTTCAGAAAATTTGAACGCTTATAGCCATTGTATCGAAACAATTCAAACAGCATGACAAGGAATGATGTTATGTTATATACGCTTGTGTACTGAATGACATGGCCAAGTAGCTCTCCTGGAAATTGAAGTATTGCGTCAGTGTGCATGGCATATCTGTAGGATACACCTGCCGGACGTACCTATCGAAAGTGAAATTGTAAACCTTGAAATAGACTGAAACTGTCAGACAAAATATGTTGACCACGTGCAGCTGTACTCATGAAATTCAGCATTTAGATCAACCAATGTACTGTGCAAGTGTTGCAGGCTCCTTCAATAAGGAAAAGCAAAGCGTACGTCCAACAGAATGTCCCAGGGAAATGAAAAAGCTACCAACACACTATATTTTACGAATAGTTGCAGATCCATGAATGGGTCATTTCACTTGTGATTATTGCATATATGCTTATAGTGAATGTGTGACGACTAGTTTCCAAGCTATGTGTGCATTACGCAGAGAGATTCACAAGAGAAGGACGTCTGCTTATTCCGCAGCACTTCATTAATATTGGTACACGAATTGAAATATGAGGCTTTCGAAAATCTAGCAATATCAATGAGGCTCCTTTTGGATTGATATTTCCTAGCCAGGAAACATTATTTTCACTTTTTCTTCTATTTGTTTATGTTTCGTATGTGATCAGAGCA
>JAOBRC010709561.1:0-10405 GCA_027575255.1 Scolionema suvaense | reverse complement strand
AATTCACTGGTTAGCTGTAATGTGCAGCTGAGTTCAAATGGCAGAAATGTTTTCCGAGGGTTAACAGTATCCTTAAATATTGAACTGTTCTTTGTTCAATTGTATTTACCTGATCGAGCATCACTGGGCAACTGTTTCTACCATCAGCAAATATATATTTAAATAACATTTAGCCCAAACATCACAGATGCCACTTCATGAAACTAAGGTTATAAAACGTTATGATTCCATTTTTTAATACTTGCTAATCTTCTGGTAAAAAAAAGTTTCATGTCCACAGCTATAGCCAGTCTGAAAATGTGACATGGGAAGCCCAGGGTAACCCGTACGGAATGGGAACAGTTCTCCTCAGTACAAAGAAATCTATATACAAGGCTATCAATACCTACATGCAATATCCATATTTCGATCTCAGTAGATGATGCCACCATTTTATCAAGATCTAAGGACATTGTCTACTGGATTCATCATAATTCCTGGCCCATATTTTAAGCGATTACTACTATATCTGCTATACATCTCATTATGAAGAAATGTTCAAGCCACAATGCAAGCAAATTCACTTTCCCAGGGGTGTCTAACAAATAGACTAGTAACTCACTAACAGTATATATAGATACCATGTAACAAGAAAATATAATGGCACCATGCACTAGTTGAGTAAAAGATTTCAGGTCATTAGATTCCACTGACACAATGATTATATTACCGTTACATCCGGAAGTTAGTGGATTTGAATTTGGTTTCACGAACCCCCGTCTACAAGAACAGGAGTATGTTCCAGCAAGATTTGTACAAATTTGAGTACAGACTCTTGGATTGCGAGCACATTCGTTGATATCTGAAACAAAATGCAGAACAATTTATGATTAAACCTACAAAGACTGGGGGGCGGGGGGGGGGTGCTGGGAGGCCTGTGGCTATGATGTTAAATACCTCAAGAAGTACTTATGCTATGACCACGAAACTTGGTTACGTTTCCTAAAATTGATCTACAAAAAGATTTGTTATCTGATACTAATTTTGGGCGTGACGTCATAATTTTGACAGGTGCCAATGCAAAAAAGCGATGACATTTACAGAGAAACGTTGTTATATGGCAATATATTAGGAGGCTAGGATCAATGGTATTCAATGCTTTTTACGCAATTCCTTGGAGTCCCGCGGCCAAAATCCGACATTTGACAAATTCGGTTCATACACCTAATTATGCATAATTCATTAAAATTGCATAATTAATTATGCATTATTAATGTCATTACTCAGCCCAAATGACACATAATACAGTCATCTAGCACTATGCCAAGTTTCAAGACTATTAATGAAAGATTATAGATTTTACATGAGGGGGGGGGGGGGCTAGTAGGTGGAGATATAAAACCAAACCAGACACCTCTTTATATTCCTATTCTTCCAGGGATTTTCCCGTGTATGTCAATCCTCTAAGCATTGCAATAATTTTTGCTTTACCGTGTATGTCAATCCTCTAAGCATTGCACTAATTTTTGTTTTCCCGTGTATGTCAGTCCTCTAAGTATTGCACTAATTTTTGTTTTCCCGTGTATGTCAATCCTCTAAGCATTGCACTAATTTTTGTTTTACTGTGTATGTCAATCCTCTAAGCATTGCAATAATTTTTGTTTTGCCGTGTGTGTCAATCCTCTAAGCATTGCAATAATTTTTGTTTTACCGTGTTTGTCAATCCTCTAAGCATTGCAATAATTTTTGTTTTACCGTGTGTGTCAATCCTCTAAGCATTGCAATAATTTTTGTTTTACTGTGTTTTACAATCCTCTAAGCATTGAACTAATTTTTGGGTGGAATCTTTTTTGTTAGTTTGGCCATATATCCCTGCCATCTTCGCTTAGTGCTTACACTTGAATTAAACTCGTTAAGAGTACAATTTAGCGAAATTAACGACGTATTGTCGGACAGTTTAAGAGACCCTACTCTATTCCTTTCATGGGGAGTAAAGACAAAAAATGCTCAAGGCAAAGTTATTGCTTCAGGTGTCATATCAAAGCTCGATTAAATATGTAAGAATACATGCATGTGGTAGCAAAGAGTAGGCGTGGCAAGGCACCGCAATATATAAAAAAAGCTCATGGGCACAATGGATCTTCAAGGAGGCAGTACAAGTTTCAGCCTTTGAGATGGTCACTAGAATTGCATAAAATATTTATAATTTTTATAACTGCTTATAACTGTCAGCTCTCACCGTTTTCACATATTCGTCCTTCAAACCCAGACTTGCATGTACACGTGTTCGGCTTGGTACATTGCCCATTCCTGCAGCCAGGATTGCAGATTGCTGAAAGATAGCGTACAGGTGAAATACAAATCTTGACAAAATATTTTGCAAAAGGAAAATACGGAAGAATAATTTGCATACGAATCTTGCAGCATGATGTAAGGCCATTACAAGCCTCCAAGAGTCATAATGCAATAGCTTGGGTTCATGCTTGTCTTTTATATTTCTACAACTTGCTAAACCCAGCATGTTGCAAGGCCATTACAAACCTCCAGCAAAACGTCCGGAACAAAATCAGTTCTCATTCCGCAAACAGTCAACAGATAGTTTAGCTGGAACTTTGAGAAGAAAGAAATTTGGCAGCAATATGTTTCAATTATGATGTAGAGGATATTTGAAGACATGCCTAATTTTAGCATGGAAATTCCATGAAGGCTGCACTTCAAGGTAAAAATGCTTGCAGCATGCTTTGGGTAGGTTTTTGTCCAGCTTAAATCACTACAAACTTGTAAAAACATCACCTTTTCGGACAAAACAATGTCGGACAAAGTTTTCGTCGGACAAAATTTTCGTCACCTCCGGAAAATTTCGTCACTTTTGTCCGACAAATAATTTTGTCCAACGAATAATTTAGTCCAATCCAATTTTTCTTTATTATGGATTTTCTCAGCAAAATATGTCAATACACATAAAACATATAACAAATCTCTTTGTATTTGTATGTTTTCGCATCATCGTAAAGTTGCCATCGGGGATTTGATTCAAATTTTGCAGCAAAGAATGATGGCTCTCTCATGGTTTGGGAATGAACTGATTTTGTTGACAGAAATATTTGGTCTCCAGAAAGGAACGAATTTTCCAATAGTTGATGAAGACCTACTTTGTACACGGGAAAATAAATTTTAGGTGGGTGAATTTGAAACTTTGTTTTGGACAAAATTTTTCGTCAGACAAAATTTTCGTCAGACAAAACTATTCGTCGGACAAAATTTTCATCACCTTCGAAAAATTTCGTCACTTTTGTGTGACATTGTTTTGTCCGATCAGGTAGTTTTATTTCTTGTAAATTAAAAATGACGTTCTTTCCTGCTATAGTCTTCACATGTGATAGCATGATACCATTAAAATGCTGACGCCAGCACACCAAGCGTCCGTCAGTAGAGATAAGTTGAAATCGTCGTGGTAAATTCAATAAAAGTTTTACATCAATGTCCAGTCACAACTGACAACCGTGCCCCTAAGAAACGTTTTCTTCAATGAAACTAGTTGTGAAGGAATGGCTTTGAGGAATCCCCTCAACTAAAACAACAGCTGTATGACTGTGAGGAATCCCCTCAACTAAAACAACAGCTGTATGACTGTGAGGAATCCCCTAAACTAAAACAAAAGCTGCACTACAGTGGCAAAAAAGAGGAAAAACGAGAAGAGGAATGAATGATATTGACAGCAGATAATTTCAAAGCTGATGAAGGAATTTGAATGTATTTAAGGATATTGGAAGGGTTTATCCGGTCAGAAAATCGTATTTTGCTAATTCTACATATGATGTAACAAAATTACTCTCTAACAAATAGAGGAGGTTCCATTCCAAAAGATCGCGCCGTTCAGTCACAATTCCCTTTCAAAGATCTGCTATTGTGCATCCTATCATGCTTCCAAACAATGCCGTGGCCAAGTCTTGATCACATTCAGAATGAGTAGTGATTACACCTCAAAATGATTATTACCACAAAAAATCGCACGTGAAGTTGATGATGACTCATTTTGTTGTGCGATAAAATCGTGCGGTTATCTGAATAGGACGTTCAGAGCGGATTATCTCATAACAACCAACTGACAAAATTTCGTGATATATGCCTGTATATTTTGAGCTATAACTCCTCTGGAGATAAACGTAAAATATCACAATTGCCTTCAATAGAAAGAAAAGGAATCGTTTTGCAAAAACTTGTCTCAAAATTTTAAGTTTGTTTCTGGTTCGGATGTTACACCTCGTTAAAGTTAATTTGCATGCAGCTTCGTCAATGCAAATGAAAAGCTATGATCACAATGTATCATATTTCGGGAAAAAAACTAGATATGAAAAATTTGAGACACTATTTTGTAGTCCCATGTATACTGAATCTGATGAAATAAAAATCATTTCCTGGGAATGAAGAGTCGGGGAATTAAAGTCAAAATAAGGAAATTGGTTATCAAATGAAGTCACGTGACAGAGAAGAATAAAGGAAATCTAAAATTTACATTTTATTTACCGAATACACGAAATAATCTCCAGACTTTCACGCAAGTCACTGAAAACTGTTTGAAACATTAGTGGCCATTTTGAGCAATTAGAAACAGGCGTTCCGAAACCCTTCCAGTATCCTTAATAGAAGAATAGTTGTACATCTTGAGCATTTAAGGTGAACGTGGAGTTCTTAATTGATCATTGCATGTAGAAATGGATCCCGGGGGAGAAATATTACCTAAAACTAAGAAGAATGTACCCCTGGCGATCCTACAATGCCTCGTATGATGACGATTAACGAAAAGGTCTATTGGATGTACTCTATACAGTATCAATGTGGTAGGATGAGTGCATCTGCCGTTGACGCTATATACATTATTCCATTGAAATTTTGGCTGAACTGAATTAGGCCACGATCACACTAGAATATGAATAAAATTCCTCGAAGATAGGTTGTGGTCGCACTACACTTATACTAAAATAATTTCGAATGCTTACTGCTCATAACAAAGTGTGCCCATGCATCAATGCCTCAAAGCAGCTCTTCGGCATCTTTGAAGTTAGTTAGAAATCTGTATCAGTGTTCGACCTCCAGATTGGTCGACCACTGTAGAATAACTCGGAATAACTTTTTGCGTTTTACGTTCCGACTTATTCCAGTTTGGTAGCGTATTGCGACCTAGTCATAACCTAGCAGTAGAACGGGAGCAAAACCACCTGGTTCCCAAGAATTTTCGAAGTATTTGTAGTTCACCAACTGTGTACGAAGTGTCGTAAAAACAATCTGTGTGAGCATGATCTGTCTCAATAACCAAGTAATGATAGAATTTTCTGTTAAATCCAAGTTTGTTTCAAAGATTAGTTGCTGGCGTGGAAATTAATTGGACTATTATGAATCCTTTTCTGTCTCACTTTTTATGCTCTCCACATAGCCGTAAAAAGAGTACCGAGTCAGCGATATTCGTGAACAGGAAAACGACAGGACAACATTGGCACGTATGTATACCCAGGAGATCGCACTCAGCATTACACTTGCTATTTTTATCCAGAGTCAATGAGCAGCCAAAATAGACTGACAGATTACAGAATTTGAATTCCGTGTTCACCGTACTAATGCCATTTCTACGTGCGTGTTCATCGTACTAATGCCATTTCTACGTGCGTGTTCATCGTACTAATGCCATTTCTACGTGCGGCGTGTTTTAGGGTTTCAACGTCTCAAAAACGACAGTTTTTATGTTTTTTCTTCAATTTGCGTCAATGTTACGTCACAAACCCCTTCCAGAACTTTGCCATAAGTCGTAAACCACAACAGATATCACCTTGCCGTTCGTTTTAAAAGTTCCAAAGATACATTTTTGGGAAAAGCCAATAAAATCCGTGCAAGTAGCGTCTCCCAAAAATATTTTACTGTAAGAAAACTAGCAAGGGGGGAGGGACGGAATCTGTACTTCTTCATATAGTGTTATTAATATCCTGAGGATACCAAGGCAAAAATTAAAAACTCAATGAAAAACTTACGTAAAGTGCATTGATCCCCAGCTCTTGCCCAGCCAGCACAACAGAAGTAAGAAGCTTTGTATCGAATCTGGAGCACAGAGTTCGTGTAGTGCACAATCTTTGTTCTACAAAAAGAATTTACTGTACATTAAACATTATCATAATTTCTAAATACCAACGTGACATAGAGGAGTGGGGAGCGTCGTTCTCGATAGCACTCATTTAAAACTCACTGTACAAAGTGCAGGTCATACAGAGAACTGAGTTTTACACCGTGGAAGCATTGTGATCAGCCTTGGTATATCCTTAAATATGCATTCTATGGTTCTATGGTGCAGTTAGTATCTAGTATCTAGTTGTCAATTAATTACTGGCAGGCAATGATTCCTGCCCATTGGACTTACTGGGCAATTAGAAAGGTGTTATTGGTATGCTACGGGAATCCATTGCTGACGATTTCAATGCATGGTTAGCCAAATCAACATTGAATTGTTCAACGACATTTCAGAATAATTTACAACTGGAGGCACAATTGATAGAGTATGCCACATTGTCTGCTTTAACCCTACAAAGGTTGAGATTTTTGGACGTTAGATAGGCTCGGGGAGCATGGTAGATCTGCACGCTGTAAACTCCAATATTTTTGCCAATATTTGTGGAAGGTGGCACACTGTTAGATAACTTCATTATGCATGACATCGGCTGAATAATGACATCAGTTCTGAATAATTATCGTCTCATTCTCATTTACTATGCGTAATGAGGTTTTAACCCTATTTTCGGGGAGTGGGGGGGGTCTGGGTAACACCCACTTAGGGGGGAGGTATATTTTCCTCCCCCTGTCTCCTGATCGGCATGCCCAAATGACATTTGCCCAAATGTTCTTTTATAAATCCTTATTTACCAAAGATATCTTAAAGGGGAACAAAGGTCAAAAATGAAATTTTAGTAGATGGTAGAGCTCATTCAACTATGACACACAGTTTTTACTTCATGACAAAAGCTGCTATAGTTTCGGAGACATCGAGTTCTAAAGTGGAGTAGCTGGCACCTTGCAACTAATTATGCATGATGTCATGTGGGTACAACTCAAATTATCCAAACTTCATAACCAAAATACTGAAGATTAAATTGCAGTGAAGGAGTTACTCTTCCATTTTCTAACAAAAGGCGATGATATGTAGCAGGTCCATTTGAAAAAACCATCTTAGCAATTTGGTAACTAAGGAAACAGTGATGCTTAGCAACGTACCCGTATGACATTATTAAAAATCAAGATGGTAGCTGCTGGAGTTTATGACAGGATATCTCGAAAACTACATAAACTTTGATCATGAAATAAAAACTGGAAGTAATGTATTACTATGCTCTATTATCTATCAAAACTTCATTTTTGACCTTAGTTCCCCTTTAAAAAGAAATGTCTATCTTACCTGTATCTTGTACATCTGTCAACACAGGCACGCCAAACCCGCTTGCAACAAGTGCGGTAGTTGTCGTACCCAATCCTCGTCAACCGCTTTATAACATAAGTGTTATATGAAATCGTCCGACTGCAGACATTCGTACTAAATGAACAAAGAAAAAAGTAATCCCGTTTTATGCCCCGTATACATTATACGTGGGCATTACATTCGGCAGACATTATTTGCCAACGATGTTGGTAATTTTCGGGAGCTGCTCTGGTGCCAGTAGCAACATTCTCAACAAAAAAAAAGTAGTCAGATTTCAAATTACACGTTTTGCGATACATGCAACTTATTGTACGGTGGTATTTGAATTATCATGAAATTCTTTACAGTTTTATAGTTTACATTCTGATCTTGGTTTCGTCAGGTTTCTGTACATAGGTTACTATTCTTCATAACGTTGCACCCTGCTCCTCCCCCCCCCCCCCCCCCCCCCCCCCCCCCCGCCTCATCTGCAAGCATAGATGTAGTCCATGCTGCAAGCAATGCTGAGAAGATACGAACACGTGCCCCAGGCATTTTCACAACTTATCGTAACTCTGCTTATGGTGGAGAGGAAAACGAACTCAGCAGTATAACAACGTATCACAACACTGCGTGAGGTGGTGAGGAGAACGAACTCAGGCATTATCACTTAACTTATCGCAACGCTGCGTGAGGTGGTGAGGAGAACGACAAGAGGCTAACTGGTCTACTTTATTTTAGTCCGCGATTGCAGCTAAACAGTGATTGATTGAATACGTTTAAAGCAAGTACGTTTGTCAGCTGATGCCAATATGACGCCTGTACAGATATTTCGCTATATGATCAATACAAAATTTTCGCCTTGGAAACCGAAGTCACGCCTCTGGATGAAAGGGTTGTTTTATTACGTCTTTATGTGGCACATGACACTATTTAGAGGTATGAAACATCTAAGCAATTTTACACGAAAACAATGATACGAGTCTTGACTGAAACCATGTTGGTGCTTAGTGAATAAGCGAAGTTGGGTCTGGCGAAATATGAAAAACGGGAATGGAGGTTAAGCAAGTTAAGAAAGACGGTGAGCAGGATAATTCTATTCTACAGTGAAAGTTGTCGAAGATGAATAACTTCATCTATTACAGAATTTAATCACAGAAAATATTCGGAGACAACTAAATAGAGTCAATGTTAGAGAGAAACGAAAGAATTTCCTAATACATACCCTCCCGGCCGAAGGCTTTGTGCTTGAACATCATCAAAGACAAATGAAATCACTATTAAAAATACTATCACTGGTATCACTTTCATCTTCAAAAGGCGACCGTTATTCACGTTCCATCCTGCATGGCTGTTTCCAAACAACTAGCTGCATTTCCGAAACGAAAATATATGAGATTCGGTCTTTAATGTTATAGAAACGTGTTAGTTTCATCGTAATTAATTCGTCGTAGAGTGCAACGATTCAATTATATCAATTCTCAGTACAATACCTGTCTGTTTAGACAGCTTCTTCAAACATTTGGAATCGAATAAGTTTTCATTTTGCTTTCTTAAACCTGAACGGAATATATCTCACTAAATTGATCGGCACATTTCACCAGCCCGTTAAAGCATGAGAAGTGACATGCATGGCAATGACATTATGAAATTTGGTTTCGTTGGTGAAGGGGAAGTGAAAGTTTGGTTTCTTTCTATTAGCACTCTTTCCAAACTCTGAATAAGAAAGCATGAAATGTTTTTTGTTTGAAAAACACTTGTCTGGAAAGAAACTTTCCATGTATATTTTCCGAGCAGTATTCCTAGGTTACCACTCTTAAAGGGGAACTAAGGTCAAAAATGAAATTTTAGCAGATGGTAGAGCTAATTCCAATATGACATACTGTTTTTATTTCGTCACATAAGCTGCTGTTGTTCTGGAGATATCGAGTTCTAAAGTTGAGTAGCCAGTATCTTGCCACTAATTATGCATGATATCATGTGGGTAAAACTCAAATTATCCAAACTTTATAGCCAAAATACTCAATATTGAATTGCAGAGAACGGGTCACTCTTCCAGTTTTTATCAAGAGGAGATGATATGTAGCAGGTCCATATTAAAAAATAAATTTAGCAATTGGGTGACTAGGTAAGTAGTGATGCTTAGCAACGTACCCGTATGACATCATCAAAAATCAAGATAGTAGCTGCTGGACTTTAGGACAGGATATAACATAATGGCCTAACAAACATAGGATTTAACTTACTTTCTTTACCGATACCATAAAACACAACGTAACAGAGTTTTGTCACGTACTCTGTTGTCTATCCAAATAGTGGTTCATTCTTGATTCAACCTCCTGATCCGTTGGTAATACACTCTTTTTTTTTATAAGCATAGGGTAAATTCGGCTGAGGCTCAATATGCTTAAGTTTTCTCAGATTTGAGCCTCAAAATATGCTTAGTAGTATGCTAAATCCTTTTACGTGTAAATTTAGTACGGCGGATTTGACGGCTTGCATTCCGAACGCATAACTTTCGAACATCATATTTTCGAACTTAGTACAATTGTGTTAAGTAGAAACATGAATAAATGGTCCAGAAATGCCCAGTTTTGAGAAAGTTCTCCACGGCTTGGATGCAGACTTCACATAGTTTATACAAGGCTCAGGGAATGCTATTCAAAATTTCGAGGCTCGAGATATGCTAAGTACTATGCTTACGTTTTCAAGCTTCCCAGCATCAGTATGCTTATAAGCGTTATGCTTATAAAAAAAGAGAGTGTACAAGCAGTACGGCCGGCTCAGAAATTTACTCTTACTTAAACACATTCGTGGTCTACGAACACCACCCGGGCAGTCAAGATAACATTCGTTGCAACATTTCGCTGCTTCAAACATTACCAAAGTTAGTGGACATTTATTTTTTCAACATCTCTTTTAAATTTGAATTGATGCTAAGTGATTTGATTATTGAGCAGACAATGTATGTAATTGTTCGATTGATATCAG
>JAOBRC010709339.1:0-10405 GCA_027575255.1 Scolionema suvaense | reverse complement strand
ACTCCAGGACAAAATACAGATTTCAAAATGCGATATCTCCGGAAGTAAACATCGCATGGAGGCGAAATTTCACACTTCCACTATTATTAATCCATACTACATGCACGTAACGCGCAGTCCCGTGAGATTGTGTTCCTTTAATGAGAATCACAGTAAATTTTATGCCCAGGCGGATGTCATTATTTTCAAAACCTACACTCTTTCACCTACATTTGATTGGCAGGACACATTTTCATCAGAGTTGATCTTGTGCCTCATTTTTGACCTCAAACTGAGCTGAGTCAAAAAAGAGTGGATTTTCAAGGCAAAATAATTGGTCACGATTACATTTGCACCAGGGGTAGAACCCTGCCAAAATTTGTGCCTCACTTCGAGCTTTCCAACGGTATATCATATGGCAAAAGTTATTGGCGTGCTCAACCTCCTATCAAGATCCCCCGTATTTGCATACATTAGGCAGTTTTCTTCTCCTAATCCATTTAAGATAACCACATGGACCTAAGAGTTCTCAGAGGTATTCGACCTCATCAATCTCTTAACGGTCCCTGTGGTCAAAATATCCTGAATGTCCATTATTGAAACATGAACGCATTAGTCACCATTAAAATATTTGATTTTTGATGCACAGTCATGTTATGACCTTGATTCGTTGTTTAATTAATTATGTTGTTCCCAAACTTTCATATTTAAGAAACCCAATTAGATACTTTTTGCATGAAAATCTCAAATATTTTTAGAAATTTTTACTGCTACCATGAGTGGCTGGTTTCTTATATATTAATGAATATAGGGCTGACTGTTGGTATCTGCATTGCCTCACGACTTCCGAACCTTGGATCAATGCTTGCATCCATCTCAGCTTATCTAGCACCTTCATGCCACACAAAATTCAGAGTTAGCTTACTGTAGTGTTTCTCAAGGACACTCATCAGGGCCGGTTTTCTGCATCAAACCTGTAACTTATCTGCAAGGACACCGCAGTTTGAAGCAACTAACGTTGTCATGGTGCTTAGTAAAATATGCTTCTTGATCCTGGAATGGGTACCGTCCCACTCATAGCCGATATTTACAGGATGCTACCGGCTGTCACTAGTATCCCTTTCTCACTTGCACTGTGGAAGGCTGCCTATTTTGTGTATCCAGCTATTGCACCCTGAATTCTAAGGTAGTTCATAATTATTTCTTTCAGAACTGCTTGATTTTTTGTGTGAAAGATCTACTCTTTGTGCATGTGTGTTCTCTGCAATATAGCTAACGAGACCGGACTTGTGGCGTGCAAGTCTTTGTTTTTAGCATGCAAAAATAGGAAATAATGTTGTAAACTTCGAAATAGAATGCACAAAACCTAGTTCTCGTAGAAGATTTTATTTCATTTCATCAATGTGTTGTTCTTTTGAGACTGGGCAGAGCTCTAAGTGTCAGCTAGCGAAATGAGATGGTTTAAACAGCCACATTATGCAGCTCTATTCCAATCTGATAACATCTGGTGGGATAAGTTGCACATCAGGAGTGGCTTTCATTTCTGTCGCATGGATAATACTTCAGGTTTTGGTCTGTCATGCGGTACCAGTTGAGTCTAAGTGTTAAAATATTTGAAAACATTTCTTTTCTTATCTTGCTGGTCTCTTTGATCATGTTGTTTGTGATTAAAGCTATATAAAAAAATAATTTAGAAATGGATTCTTTTGTTTCGTGGTTTGCAGTGTGGATAAAAATTCTCCTTGTCATTTTAGGATGGAGAATGTGGGTTTGTTGCCAAGGAATCTATAACATACTGAAGAGTCTAGTTGCTTTTTGTTCCAGCAGTAGATCCATTGTGTGTCGTGTAATTTCTGATGTTGGAACTTGATTCTGATTAAATCATTATATAGAGCTAGAATTATCTAGAAATATTGTATTTTCAGGAAAATTATGGGCAACATGTAGGTGTCAGTGCAGATGCCTTAAGGAAAGAAACAACAAGATATAAGAAAGCTATCAAGAAGGTGAGGAAATGTATTGTAGATGATCATTATTATTATTAAATTGTATTTTAGCTTATTATTATTATTAAAATGTATTGTAGATTAGTGTTTTTATTATTTGAGACTATCATCTTTAGATACTTAAGATCTCCTGTTAGTGATTGGCCCACCAGGTGTATAGTTTTGTCTCCTTTTGGCCTTATTTTTCTGGTAGGATTCATGTAACCTAGAAAAAACTTTTACATAACTATATGATATTGTTCATCCCTGTGAGAACATCAGTGTAATGCCCCTCCCTTTTCGATTTGTAATTAATGATATGAAGAATCATAATTCACCTGGCACTTATCTTTATCCTAATTTGCATGGTCTATTCTCTTTAGCTGCAAGATGAAAAAGAAAAGGTTTTATTGGAAATTGCTGAACAGGAACACCTCAGGTATTTAAATTTAGAATAGTCACTCGAATACAGTTATTCTCAGATCTGCCAGTTTATTATCTTGCTTAAGCAATACAGGGATGAAAAACTTAGAACATCAACAGGACAAGAAACTTGATGAATTTCGATCTTTATTTCCTGAGAAAAGCATTAGTTGTTATCCCAAAATCTACTTTCAAAGGATTATGTGTGCATTCTTTACTTGTTGATTCTCATTGTGCTGTGTCAGCACCTACGACCATCACTAGGCATACAGCTTGCTATGGTCAGGGGTAGGTAGTGTAGTCTACATTTACACCTTTACTTAGGCCAAACACAATTCGATCACAGGTATGTATACCATAATTTCAGTGGTCATAAACTATGACAACTTCTGAGCCTCAAACAACCTAGGTGCCAGTATCGTATGAACAACAGCAGCTTTTGCATGAAATAAAGATCGAAGTTCCTGAATTTATATGTACTCTCTGTTCTGCTAATTTCATTTTGGTTGATGGTTGTATTGCTTCAAAGATCTCATTGTTACGGTCATATCATGGTTAGTGGAATGTTAACAATCGCAGTTGGCTCATTCAACATCAGACCTTCTGTGACCAATTCCTCACCAGTCTAAGTCATGTAAATACTTGCTAATCATACTTACTAATCGATGTTTTTGCATGTTAGTATATGCAATAGTTGCTATTGAAAATGGTGTTTTCGTATTACTGAAAGGTTTGGCATTATTTTCTCATTACAGTTACCATGTTCAGTCGGCTTCCGGATATATTTCCATGCTGCGCAACTAAATCCACTTTCAACAAGTGGCGGGCTTATGTTGATTCATCTAAGGAATGTCCTTGGAGGTTGAATGGGGTTGTTTTGTGTCTTGTAATTCCAAACCAGGTATCTACGAGCCGCTGCAAACTTTCTAATTGTTCTATCATCTAGCCTACTTCCACAGTCTATGTTTTCGGAAAAGTGAATGCAACTTCGCACCATGTACTTTTATTAACTTCTACCGCGACTCCCATCGCTAAGACATCGCTAAGTTGTGCCTTCATCGTTTTGATTGATACAGCAAAGTCCATTAATAAGTATTTACAGTATTATTACATCCCATGTTGAAATCGCAATAGTGTCAATAAGTGAAGACGTAATTAATCAGCAATCGCACGCCCGTTTCAGGAAATTTGGGGATAGATTTACCCTACTTAATACTTTGAAATAAAGAAGTCCACCCTCGCTATGCTCTTGTGATTTCACTATTTCAAAATATTTCCTCCAGTGACTTATCCCAAATTTCCCTTGCAGACTTACTAGTAATAATCACGACATACCATAACCTGGGCACCAGGCTGCTCCGCTCCGACTCTGCTCAGGCGTTCAACACACTGCTTGGATGAACCTCGCAGGAAAACTGCAGTCAAAGTATTGGAGCATTCAGTGCGATAATTATCGGTACGTTATCCATTTCAACCAATCAAACAGCTTCTTATTGCAATCACAATTCTGCGCTCATGCATTATGAAACACTTCCTGCAAGTGAAGTCATTCTCTGATTGCATTAGAGGGAGTCATGATGGTAGTGTACACCAATCAGAATTCAGGAATTTTGACAACACTTTGACGGGTCCAGATTCGGATGCAGAAATTTCCTGTGAGGATCTGCCAAGCCCAGAATGAGTGGAGCAGTGCTGATGATATGAGTAAGCAGCGTAGAGAGTGAGGGGGTTGGCTCACAGGTTAGACATATCAATCATGATGGTATTTACATTCTGAGCGTAGCATATTAAACCACAATGCTCTTACACATCGATAAAGGTTGTAAAATCACCTCCACTACCTTTGCCAAATGGCAAATTGAGTAATTGTTTTGGTGCTATAAATGAAAATATTGCGGCAAAGTTTGCCTTAGGCCTTGCATTTTGAGAATTGCGCTGGTTTATTATGCCTATGTGTACACATTTCATTTATTGTTTTGCTTATTGTCAGGATATTTTGTCACCTTTCACAACTTATATGTTGGTAGCTCATATTTTTTTAGTTTTGTGTGGTTTCCTGTGATGGGATGACAATGCAAGGCCACTATATTTTGCTGATTTTATTGTGTTCTGAATTTTCAGGAAAACAGTTGCAAACATGGAAACCAGTAGAAAGGAGAAGATTCTATCAATGCCAAAACCTGTGACTGACCCAATTGCTGTAAGTGTAGTATCTAAACTGTTCAAGATTGTAGAGGCCTACATAGATTGTTGTGTGTTTCCATAGCGACAAACACCTTTGGAAATTATGTGGAAAATATGTCCAGATCCTGTAAATTTGTTCATTAGTATCTGTATAAATCTTTGTGAGAATTTTTTTTGCCCATTATTATCACACGGTTGCGAAATGGGCACCATCTCACTCAATACCTGGAGAAAGTAAAAGTGTCTAAAATTCTTGTCATTTGTCCCTGAAGCTTCTGTCGAATGCTTGCGACTTTCTGATACTATGTATTTTCATTTTCAAACGTCAGATTTAGGTGACTGAAGATTATGATTAGATTATTTAATATGCAAGTCATACATTGGTATTATAACTTGATTTTTCAATATCTTTCAAGCTGTATTTTGAAGTGGAGGTATTTTGAAGGCATGAAACTCATTCTAATAAAGTTTCAATTTCCAGAATAATGTAAAAAGGCTTCTCTACCTTACATGCCCTCCCTTTTGGTATGCTTACTTTCAGTTGGACAACTGCTGTGATTTTATATTTTTTTGTTTTCTTGTATGAGGCACTTCCAGTGTTTTTACACCTCTGCGTATGTGCCCATTCTTATCTACTGATAGTGGTGGAAGTGTCAGTGAAACATGTTCAGAGCTAATTTGTAAAAGGCGCATTCTTTAAAGCAATTTGTAGTATTGTGGTAGTGAGCTATTTTACAAGTAATATGCTTAAAATACTTCTCTTCGGAACTTTTTGTTTTTGTAGGACCTGCAGCCTGTGAAAAGTAAGGTTTATCTTATTGATTCTTCTTTTGTGTTCTTAATATTTTTGCTATGGTTGCTGGCACGAGTTCTGTGGAGAAATAGAGACACTTTTGAGACGGAAGAAAATGTTTCATACAACTTGCTGGGTAGCAATTGGAAATTGTTCACCAAGGGGTGAAGTCATTGATGCACTTCATGGCTTTGTTGTATCTGAATGGCTGTCCAAGCTTTATACTGCATGATATTTAAAAATAAAACCAAACATCTACCAGATAATGTTCGTGTTTACAATCCAGTTTCTTGTTTGTTACATATCAGAATCTCGAAATGTGGAGCATTTTGCATGGTGATGAGCTGGCTTGTATTTTTTTTGTACCTTATTTTTCTATAATCTTTCAGAATGAGTCACACGTATTAATATCTGGAATACTATGTAGTTAGCTTCAAATTATAAGGTGTGTTAGGGATATTGCACTCCTTCTACCCCCAGCTGTGTATATTTCACCTCATAATGGTGCTTTTATTAGTCCACAATGTGCATCAGGATCAGGTGCTCATATTGAGGTTTCGGTATCCATATTCTGGTTATTAGGTACTCGTACGTATTCAGGATGCCCATATTTAGGTTTCAGTGCCTGGATTCAGTAGCCTGCTCTCAGACCTAGCACACTTCACTCGTTTGCTAGGTCTGCTAACATTGGGCACTTATGTCATGCAGCTTGCTGAAAAATTTAGCAAGATCTCATGAAAACAAGACAAAGGCACAGCTACTAATTATGCTACGTATCATAGCAACAGCTGGAATGCGCACCAAGATTCAAATTGGTTTATTGAAATTGGTGCTGTATGAGAGCAGGTGACCGAGCCATTCACTCAATAGCTGTATTGAATTCGCTCTGACGTAGCAAATTGCATTAGCGTACGAAGGTGAGCAGACTGTGAGAGAAGCTGAATTCTCGAGCAGTTTGCGAGCAGGCTAGGATTCAGGTTCCGTTGCGTTCAGCAGGATTTTCAAAAGTTATCTTCATACTATTTAATTAAGGGAAGCAGTTGATATTTCCCAAGTTTCTGATTTTTGTTCTTGTTTTGCTGTAGTTATGAAAAAGTTGCCGTTTTTAAGACTGGCTATGTTTGACAGTACACAACACCTTGAATCTACTGGCGGCAACTTTTCAAAACATTGGTTGAAGACCTATACTATAGAAATGTCTGATGCATGCACATCACTGTCTTGCTTCAGTTTTCAAAACCATAGAGCTGCACAAAGCACCGATAGGTCGTTATGGAATAGAATTTCGATTAGAGTAGCCGGCCGTGAGCCATTTTTTTAGCGCGTCTGCTCACATTGGCAAGTGAATTGAATTCTACTGTTCTACAGGACACATTCAAACTGCTTGGCGCTTGTCAAATTCTGTTGCAGTCATGGCTTTATCGGTAAAACATCTATACCAACTGTTCGTAGTACTGGACACAAGTTGAAATCTTTCCACGTCTTTTATCTTAATCGCATGGTCTCATGCAAATAGTTTCTTATTATGCTAATTATGCTAGATGATGACGCTATTGGCCAAAGAATACAAGCATGGTTGTAACCTTCGTACAAGACCCAGCAATTGAGAGATCATATAGGGTCTTTGCATCAGCGCTTGTTTTGCTGTTCTGCTGCTTCTCCATGCTCTATTGTTAACTGATTATGCGAGCCCAGACACATGCAAGATTTGTTGCATAATTTATAAGGCACATTTCACAGATTGGGCGAACACGAGACAATTATGCAGATAATGCGTCTAGTCAGCTGAATATGTGCTTGCTGGGAATAATTAGTAAATAGCCGGACAGCAAATCCTGCTCTGATGCAAAGACCCTATGCAATGATCAAAATCGTGAAGGGTGTTGTACAAAGGCTAGCATGGTGGTGATTATGTGGCGTTTGCAACAGGCTAACTCAGAGTTTTTTCTATCATGTTATTCACTCCTGTCATGATGTTTCTCTTTAAGTGGTCGATGCATCACGTGATCAACGCGCTACTATGGAATCATACGCAACGACGCGTTACCACTTGCAAACATTCTTGACTCGTTATGACCAAAGACCGTTTGCAGAGAAAGCGCATGCTGAGGAACAGGTTAGTATTTTGCATAATACTGGACCTGGTAGCATAGTTCAGAGTAAGTACGAAGATGAATCTGACGTTCTTGCCTTAAAACAAGTGAGTTGAGCTGCACCCATCTTAAATAGGATGCAGGATTGGTTTTTAGTGCAGTACATAGCATACACTCTAGCATTAGTTTGCACTTGTGCGAAAGCATTTTTTAATTATTTTTTTACTCAAGGCAAGCTCACAGAATAAAATAAATAAAGTAAATCGCAACCCGCTTGTGTTTAAGCCTTTTTTTAGATGTACAAGTATGAAATCTTTTCTTTTCCTGTCTACCTGTTTCTTCATTCGATCAAGAATGCACATTCTTTTTCATTTCTCAGCTTTGCCCATTGGAACTGTGTTCTTATCCATATCAGCATGAGTTTAGCTAAAGAAAGCTTAAGTAAAACTAATTCTCACAGAAATTTCTTCTCTAAAATTTGGTGCAACCTAAAAGAAAAAAACTGAATTGGTTTTGTAAACACTCATTTCATCATTCCGTTTCACTGCAGGCAATGTTCATATATGCGTTTCTGTTGGGCCATATATGTGTTTTTCTTAGGCGCCTGTGACACTCATATTTTTCCGTCGGCAACTGTAGATTTCTTCGCTAGCTAGAACTGCCTTGCAGATGTAGATTGCTGATGTTGTCCAAGGACGCTTAGGTAAAGAAGAGATTATTATTTGTTATCTTAACTCATGGATTATTTAAAACATGTGGAATATATCTAAATGATCAAAATGGCCTTCTTTTTTGACCTTCTGTTAAGGCATGTAGCCGTCGTTATTTCGGGTCAGTAGCAGTTCTGGTGGACCTGACAAAATATTGTTGAACCCAGCCAGATAGCTAGATGCTCAGATTTTTGGAATTTTTGAACCCTGGAAAGGGTGTGGGTGAAATCCTATTGTTGAATGATTAAAAGTGGTAATTTTGGACTCCTGTTTAGCTGAAGAGTCCTATAATGGGATCTGTCTCTGCATCTGAAATTTTTTTATTGTTCAGCTTGCACTTTTTACGACCAAAAATGGCCATTTTCGGAATAGATGTAGTTGGGTTTTTTTGGTAATTTTTGGCATTAACCTTTACAGCTAAAATAGTTTATCCGCCATGTGCCATGTCTGGAAAATCTTGTTTGGTTTGCAGGTGTTAATTAATGCTGAAAAAGGACTATTTTTAGGTTTGCGTCATATCTTCCAAAACTTAACTTCAGCATGCAAGTAGCAAATTACGTCCTAAAAAGATGTTTTTGATGGTTTTTTAAAAAGATCTTTCAAGAATGCTTCATTACTTTTTGTATTATTTTTGTGTGAATCTTGCAGACAGTACTAATTATATTGTAAATCACACATCATAGCAGGGAAAACTCTTACTCGGCTTGTGGGTGATGGCCATTCACACCCATATATGGTGCTTTGTAGCTTTTTTTTTTACAAAATATGTCAAGAACAGGTCATTGGGGTATTGTAATTTTTGGTGTCCATCTTAGTTGGTATAATATTGCTGATACGTAGACCATGTGCCGTAGTTGGGAACGTTCTGGCCAATTAGGCATAGTTCCCAGATCACTTCATGAGTTTTTTGAAATGCCAATCTAAAGGGCAATGGTACTGAAGACCATGGTTATTTGGACTAACTAGTGTTTTATTGTGGAACTGCCATTCCTTAGCAAAAATTGGTAAGATTCCTTTATGACTTTCGAGTGCTTTAAAAAGCCATACTTGAAGATCTGTGGCAATCTGTTCCTGTAGTAGTTGGTATGCTGAGAACATTCAACTGTTGAATTTTTGTCTGAAAGTAGTTATATTTAAGTTGACGTTATGTATTCAAGAGCATCTGGCTCATTTTTTTCTTTTGATATGATACAACCATGCTCTACTACTGGAAATCTCCTGCCCGACACCAAGTGAGGGTAGTTCAAGTTAAACAATAATCCTACGACAATAACTATGTCCTGCAGTGCACACTCGTTTGTGTGAAATGAGTGCTCAGTGGTTGTGGAAATGTGTAAACTGCATGTCAACCTCATCAGCTTCTCATCATGCGGTCGTTGAAGCCAGTAGGAGTCTTACTGAACTGCTAATGATGTGTATGATATATTTTTTGCATGCTTTTCTCACTGCCCTTGTGTGCTTAATTGTAGGGGGAATCATTTTGCATAATTCCAAAATTTTTACCCCCTGTAACATTTCTTAATGACCTCTATAGATTGACTTCCCTCTCGTTTTATTATCAATACACCTTTCTCCAGTCTCGGCTTGGTTCGGTAAAATACCATGATTTTAGAGGTCCGGGCACTAACTTAAAGTTTTTGGGAGGTAAACAAAGTTCTTTCCTTTAACTGTATGCTTTGACGTGCGGTTTTCTATTCGGCTCCAACTTGTTTTTTCATTCTGATATAAGTCATGCTTTAGGAGCTACGTTTAGCCCTTTGACGGCAAAGTATTTCAAAATTAGCCCTCTAAAAGCAAAGCCGGACTTTTCAAACAACTCACTGTTTCACATATCACTAGCTAACTAGCTATACAAGGCTTACTGCAGTGTAAAGATCCCAAAGATGTCAAACTTAACTTAACATTTTCTGCCAAGCCGAAATTTTCTCGGCGGAAAAAGTCGAAACCAGCATTCAATATTAGCAATCGTTCTTGTCACATATACATATATAATAAAATGAGTCGAATTGCTTGCCTAGGTCCTGCTCCACTGAGGCCGAAAATCGGGGATAAATTCATATACAGACATGTCTAATCTTTACCTGCTTCAAATGCGAGGCCATTTGCACTTTGCATATTCACGCATGCTTTATAAACAGTCAGAAACATACGAAACATCTCTGAAGTCATTTGCTGATCTCCTTGTCCTGCCTCCCCATGATTCCTCAAGATCCAAGGCTGCTACTCAATCTTCACCTT
>JAOBRC010709228.1:0-10405 GCA_027575255.1 Scolionema suvaense | reverse complement strand
TAATAAATGAGCTCTGCCATCCCGTTTAGCGCACCGAGGAAGGTGCATTTCAACATGCTGCGAGCAAAACAATAGGACAGCAGCTTAGCAGCGCGTGTTTCCAGACTAGTCGTTTTATGTGGCTATGTTATAACGCAGAGTGTTTTTTGACCCAAAGTTGCAAAGATCCATTTTTCAGCCGCAGAAAACAGCAATTTTTGCCAAATACTTTGTCTAATGTTATGATTGTGAAATGCAAACTTCTTCAAAGAAGCAAACATAATACAACAGATACGCAACCTTTCCTCTGAAAAATTTAGGCTATGTGATCATAACACTACCGAAAATACTCAAAAAGCTCTTTTATTATGAAGCAAAATAATCAATCTCCTGTCCCTTCAGCTATCAGAGTACAAGCCAAAATAAGAGACAACCCTAGTGGGATTGAAGATTCGCACATGATCAGAAGCTAACACCAATAATGACCAATTATACAACAGCCAAGAAAGTAAATCTGTGTTCGTTCAGTATACCTTTGACTGCAACTGAAAAATATTATATTCAGTTAAGTTACATCTAGATGAACCACCTTTCTGAATACCATCGAACACGATGTAAGTTCATAAGCATAATTTTCACTGCAGGTTGTATACTTCTCCTTATACTTCAGCAAATATATATCCTTATAAGTATCCTTATATCATTACAAGCATACTGACCTGTTTGTATACCTTATACTTCAGCAAACACTGGAAATTGAGCTAACAGTCGTTTATCTTGCATGAATACATACACTTACTCATACATACTCACTGACCTCATGCAAAGTGAAAAAAATGACAAGGGGTAAATACCTACCATTTGACTTCCAAATTGATACCCAATAGAGTTATCATTATCAAATAAGGTAAAAAAATTGAGCGCAAATCAGGCACTATCTTCTATCAACAAATCAGGATTTGTCCCTGTCATCTTGTTTTCCTGAAAACTCATTCACACACAGAAAAGAGAGCCTCAAAGCTGGAAGAAGCTGGTGCATAGATGTGAAGGGCAGACAGTTGCAAGCAATTTTATAGCCTTGTAATCTAACCTGATCTTCAGATAAATGGGGATGCTGCGCGGTACTAACACTGTGATTTTTGAGATTCCCCTAGCCACAGAAGCAGATCTGTATAGAGCGGTTCGGTATGTACTCGGCACACTATGTCATGCATGAATTTGTTAGAATTTTCATATTTGCATCACAAATCATACAGATTTGCCCGGGAGATTTTGAGGTCGTCCTCTCGGTCTCCCGCTCAAGTAAAAACGCTCCCGGTTTTATCCCTTATATCGCTTCCTTCACTGTCTCGTTTGCAGGTTATTTGCTTAAACGCTAGGAGCTATTTCTTGTTTGTATCCCTGTGTTTTGCATAACGAGAACAATGTCAAGACATGGAAATGATATTGGAAAACAAGTTTGAACCTTCGACTTAATATTACAATAATGAATCTGAATGCACTAATTTATAAAATCTGTACACAGAAACTGCCTTCTTACTACATACTTCAAACTCATTTGAGTCAAACTCAAGTACAATGAACTGGGTGCTGCCCACGGTGGGCGGCACGGTGGGCGGCACGGTGGGCGTTACCACCAGGCACATGAAAGTTACCCCACAGTACTCAGAGTTCCCTGAAACACTTGCATAGCTTTGTTGTAAGGCAAATATCCATGCAGTGGTCATAACTGTACTCAAACAAAGAAAAAAATCAACAGCATTTAAGACTTAAAAAATAGAAATTCGATAATGAAACTTCATAGTTTCAAAGAGTATTTTAAAAAACGTCAGTCAAAACGTCTTTACAATCTCCAAACTTCTGGGGACTTATTCACTCACTGCTCTAGGATCGTGGCAGTCATAAACCAAGAACTACTAGACTTCTTGCACTCAAATTTGCACATAATCTCTGTTTCTGTTTCAGCTTTCCAACGAGCTATCAAACACTTCGTATCTCTACGCCATTTAAAAGATGCAACTTGTAATGCAAATTCTAAAGAAAGATTTCCACCACAGTGATGAGGAAACCATGCTTATTCGCCGGATATCAATCGACTTGAACTAACATCTGATTGGCTTATTCACCAACTTGGCAACCTGAAAGTACCCATTCTCACGGCTTTTTACCCTTAGTCGATAGGGACTCGAGCGGTTGCTAAAAAAATCCATGTAAAGCCACTAACCAAAATAACTCTGATCTATTCTTTGATATTTTGGAATTCCCGGTCAAACGAAAAATCGAGACGGTAATTATTCATGACGCTCGCAATTGGGAACCCATTTCAATAGATTCGCTGCGCAAATAATAAATAAGTAATTCAAAGATATGGCAAGATAGCCAGACTATTCTAGAACTTGATGACTATTCTAGAACTATGGAGGAAATATAACCTCCTGCCCTATCTTATAAAGTAGAATCCAAGCATTGGGCACAACCTAAATTTCATCATTAACCGCCCTCTACGTTTATACCATACATACTTTTTCACAGAAGCCGGACAACTTGGATTACAGTTCGTATGGCCGCTAGAGTACATTGACATAGTGTCTTCCAAGGTGTAGAACTGCTCAGAAAATCATTAATCATTGGTCTCAACTCTCTTCTCCATTTCAGAGACACCTTAGCCAAAATATAATGCTTCTATCAATACCAACCTCAGATGTTTGATCACTAACAAAGGGAACGTCGTCAATACCGGCTTGAGATGACAGGTCTATAAGAATATAAAGCTTCAACACTTGTTTTGAGCAAGGGAATCAAATTTTGTGAGCTCAAAAAGTATCAAAGATATGCAAAAGTCATATCTGCTCATTTAGGGCAAGACTTATCAGAACATTGAAAAAACATAGGTCCCCGAAACACCATTTCCACGTTAAGGTGAAGGCCTGCACATGCTATACAATTTTTGCTACTTGAGGTAAATACAAGTTACAGAATTAGAGGACTCCCGCAAACTTAATTGAAAATCTCAGTATTAGACCGAGGAAAAGAATAACATATAAGCCATAAGATTTGCACCACAAATGACAAAAACCTAATGAAGTGTTCTTAAAACATTATGAAATAAATGTAAAAACAGCCTTTGTTAAGGTAAATTGCCACCTGCATGCTGAACTACATAGATCCACACTAAAAATGAAAAGATAACCATTGTTGATGCATTTGAAAAAATAATTGACAATAGCCATTTGTCGACAGATTTCCTCCCCAGACATGACAAAAAAAGGATGAACCTTTCATGAAATATCGGAAAAAACCGCCATTTCTGAACATAAATAACCACCTGCTGGTTGAATGAGATTTTTCTGAGACATGGCACATGGTTCATAACAGAGATATAGTTGCCCAAAATATTCACATCAAAACTAACAATAAACAGATTGACTGTTTTTAACGTAAATTGGCACCTGCCAGCCAAACAAAATTTTCCGAAGACATGGCACATGGTTCATAACATGCATAGAGTTGCCCCAAACATTTACACCAAAGATAACAATGAACACAATAACTGTTCGGGACATATGTGAAAAAAAAAGGAAAAATTGACACCTGCAAGCTAAACAAAATTTTCTGGAGACATAGCACATGGTTCATCACATGTGTACAGTTCTGGCAAATCTTCACATCAAAAATATTACAGTTAACAGAGTAAACTTCAAGACATAAAACTCTGAAAACCCGCCACATTTGGACGTGAATTGCAACCGGCAAGCCAAACGAGATTTTCAGGAGACATAGCATAATGGTTCGAAACATGCATCAAGTTGCCCTTAACACGCACAGCAAATTTGACAAGAATCGAATGAACATTGTTTGACATATTTGGAAACAAACATGAAAAACACCATTTTCGGACATATATAAATTGCCACCTACAAGATGGGCGAGAGTTTTCCCAGATATGAAATGTGGTCCACAACACAACTTCTATTGCCCAGTAGTTTCAAACCAAAAACCACAAAAAAGTAATGAACAGATTCTGAAATATTCTTAAATAGCCTTAAAAATGGCTCCTTTGGGGCATCAACCGCCAGCTGCAAGCCAAACAAAATTTTTTTTCAAAATTCCAGCTCCATTACGTTTCCTCAGTTACAGATTGTCACCTTCACACCAAATTTCAGAGAGACGGTTGGAAGGAAGGAAGGAAGGACGAACCTCATTTGATGCGCATTTAATTTGACTAAGGGAGTAACAGCCACATTAACTTTTGCTTGATTTTTACGAACCAACAGAAGTTATACGGCAGGTTCTTATATTTGTATTATCTGTTTTTATGCTTACATTTTTGCTCATACAATCGTGCACTTTGGAAGTTTTACACTTGCTTCAACAAACTACAGCTGTTTTTTACATATTAGTTATAATTACCTGGCAGTTATAGGCAACATAACAAAACACTTCCATCACAAAATTGCTACAATGGCTGAAGAGATTCAAAAGCTTCCTTCAATGACATGTAACGTTTTTCATCAGGGGCAACATGGACACTTCATTTCCATCATGCATGAAGTGATCAAAAACGTATTTTGCAGCATGCAGTATGACATATATGTCTTTCATCTCACATGATGTGACAGAAGTCAAACTTTCATAACCCATGGCCTAATGGGTTCTTCATGCGTGATCAAAGCATATAAGCCAGTAATGGCATTGCTGGGTCATTGATCTGCAACTCTGGCACAATTGCCTTGTAAAATTCAATCACCACATTCGTAGTGCTGCAATATAAGGCATGGAGTGCTAGGAAAGTACCAGCAATTCTGCACAGCATAGAATTTTTCACTTCCAGCCTAATATTTAACAGACAATGTAGTATCTTCAATTAATTACCAAGCATGTGAAACCCACTTTAAGAACCAATCCGCTACTAACATTGGTGAACAGAAAGAAAACGTTTCACCATAGTTACACGTTTTTTACTTTATAGAAACTAAGTTTACAAGAACATAAGGCTTAAAGGGGAACATCGGTCAAAAATGATATTTTAATAGAATATCGGGCTCATTAAAATATGATACACAGTTTTTATTTCACGACAAAAGCTAGTGTAGTTCTAGACACGAAGGCTTGCTCTGAATATTAATATTCTTATAAAAAAGAAAAAGGTGTAGGCGAGAAAGGCTAACTTGGACTCATTCACTTTTAGTATCAATCAGCATTTTGTTATCTACAATCCTGATCTGACCAGCTTCGCTAATCTGTCAATGCATAGAATATCATGATGCAACATTTATGTTACATTCCTGATGAAAACTGGTTGATTCGCATTTGATGGAAGTCAGGAGAGCGTCACAAAAAAGAGAGGACCTTTCTATCCTTTGCAGAGTGTCTAGATGCTCTTTTGCTTGTGTGTAAGCTGCATTCAAAGATTTTCCTAGTGCAAATGATTACACTGAACGCATATAGATTTATATGCAATACCTGACACATTGCACAACCCCCTTGCAAGCAGCACACCCAGCTATTTAGCCAATAACAATGCACTTTCCTGAATACACTGGACCTGGAAATATTTCGTTTCAAGTTGGAGCATGACCGCTCACCGACTCTGATTATACAGGGTGATTTCATTACTCTATGACCCAACCTATTCTTCAGAGATAACCTACAATCTTCGACAAAATATATTTGCAACTTGCGTCAAAAATAGCACAATGCCAATCCACAAGCAAAGGATTATTGAACGAGGGGAAGTGCAGCGTAAATCAGGGTTTTATTAATCAAATTTCGAAAAACAGTATTCTTGATCGATGCACCACTGTACAAGGCTCGCTGGAGCCTCAAAGTGGGTGTGGCCTAATTTTTTGGCAGGTGGATCAATTAAAAAAGACCTGCTGGTTCTTCCATAGCTGAGAACAGAAAAACGTCAGAATCGCCTTGTTGCTCAATGGATACCTACTTCGTACCATAAATGGCTTCAGTGTTTTGTCTAGCGTTTGGTTCTGCAAGCAAAAAATGGAAACTGTCCATTTTGAATTTTGGTAAAAAAAATAGCCTTTGACCAATATGTTTTATCCAAGATTTTAGGTGCTGCAGGATCAAGTGCTAAACTAAAGAATCAGTCTCTTTTACACCACTATGTTTCAGTCCCTTAACTTCATCTCGTAATTCTCAATTCCAGTGACACAGCTTATACAGCAGTTGGACTACTCATGAGGCCTTCTCAAGAAGTTTCTAGCATGCATTTAAAGCGCAAGAATTCAAATCTCTGAAATAAAAATTTTGAAGCAATTTTGAATTTTGATGTGAAGTAATAGTAATATCACAATAACCCGAAGTGTAAAGTATTTCAAACACAGGCACTATCAAAAGAAAGCTGTTGTATCTTTATCTTGATTGCCAATTCACTAACTTCTTTGTCCATCAGAAATTCAGACCCTGGTCAAACCCTTACAAATTGAACTTGCCAAAAAGCATGAATATTATACGATGATTAAGTTTGACGTATGCAACATACACAGTGATTGTTTTCTTGTGTTCAGTACAACTAATTTTGCTGAAAATATAAACACTCCTTTTCAGACACCGATCATATACTGTCCCATTAAGGCTGAGAGTATGACCTGTTCTCTGAATTCTTCGGAGTGCTCAGAGATGTGGAGATGAAGTACTACATGTGATAGGTCAAAAGCAGCCACCTTCAATTCTAGATCTCAGCCGTAATTCAGTAGGGTCCCTGCAGTAATTATTTTTATTTAACGCGCTGGTAAAAATATTTATTTTGACCGTCCCACAAAAGTAATTCCAGGCATTAAATGACAAACTTTTGAACACAATCCACACACAATAATTATTACAGGCAAACAAATTATCCCCGCAAAATAAGAAATATTTTCCTTTTTTCGATTCTTTAAGTAATAGTATGTGATTTTAGACAAGAACTTTGGTATGCACCGACCAGTTACACCACTGTATTTCAACACAATTGCGTACTTATCTCGGACAAGCGCACCGGGTCGTGTTTCATGGCAGACAGTTAGCTCGCTGCTCATCTTTGCTTTCCATCCATTCTGGTACACATGATGGCCTCTCACACAACACTCCGCAGAGGATTCCACTTCTATCATAATGGTAAATCATTTTGATTTAGCATGGAAGACGAAGACGAAGATCCCTTTGCTTAGCCCTATTTTATCAGGGGGAGGGGGTAAATTTACCCCAACTTTTTCTTAAGTGTGACCAAAATTTATCATAAGAAGATTTTCTGAAAATTTAATGGTTGTGTGACGAAGTTGACAAAAGTTATGAGACTTTTGTGGAAGGTACGTGGAAATTTCCCTATGCTTCCTATATGAAACACTCAAAAATGAAATTCTTGATAAATTCTGTTCTAGTACAGCAATTGACTTCACACTTAGACACAAGCTAGAAATTGGTTATAAGAATACTCTCCATCAGTTTTAAGACAATTGAGCATTGTGACGTCACATGACGTCATTTTGAAGATTTTTGCATAATTAATTACGTGAGAATCATTAATTATGCATGAGTGATACCTTCTGTTGCACTCTCTGAATTCCATGCATTCATCTGAACAAAATGAGTGGTCAATCAGCTTCATCCAATGACTAGTTCCAGAGATATTGACATTTATAGAAAATCATAAAAATCTGATGACGTCATCGGAAAGATGCTGACGCCAGCCAACCTGGTCACTTGACGACTAAATTTATAGCATTTTTCTAAAGCAAATAAACTAAACTAACATCTGATACATAGTATCTGCATTTACAACTTGTTTTTATGTTTCTACGGCGTTTTGAAAATGGGGGTAAATTTATACCCCCACACAAAACGTGGGGATCGTTTAACCCTTAAATTGGCATTTATCCAAGCACTCTGTGCTACTTCCATTTTTGGTTTAAAGATTGAGTTTTTCAGATGAACGTGATATGTGAGTGTTTGATAGGTAGTGGCTTTCATCGAGCCATAGTGTGGCGAGATTCTGCAGTTGGGGGTCTTGGGGCAAAGCCCCGGAAAAATTTCTGTTCTTAGCTTTTCACAAAAGCCAGAAATCGCCTTTCAGAGCAGTTCATGGGAGCTGGGAAGCACGTTCAAATGTAACAAGCAAGTTGCATGGCCCATTGATGTGCACAAAGCCTTACCTAGTAAATATCAAGCGCTGAAATGGATATCTTTCTACAAATATATACATTTTTAGGCGACAGCTGCTTTTGCAAGGTAATTGCCTGTTCGGTGTGCAGATTGCTGATGTCGGTGAAAATGCATTGCACAACTATCGCCCCATTATTGAAATGAGAACGAGGCTGGGATAAACCACAGTTTCGTTAGCAGCCACAGTTTCTGCGTTTGCGGTTCCAGACAATTTTTAATACCCTGGGCGAGTCTTAGTCTCCGAAAGAAGCGTCTTTTGCTTCTAACAAGAATGTACAGACCAAGACTTGCTTCCGCCTATTGGAAGTTTAAGAGAAATACAAATTAAATGAAGAGCTGGTGAATGTATTACCGTGTGGGACAAACAGACTCATTCTGGCCAGATTTAGATTGTTCTGCATCAGACTGGTGATAATTTGTCCTGGCTTTAATTTTTCGTGGAAATAGCACTGTTCATTAGGTGGTTGGGGGGTCGTGAGCTGACCACACCGTGTGGCTGAAGTTTCACTATTCGGTTCACCGCTGTGTTTGTTATCATATGCATCTTTCTGTTGATTTCCTGGCAGGTTTTGAGATGCATGGCCTTGTGTGGTGGGCACATGCGTATGGTTTGAAAACTTGTGGTGCAGATTGAGTTTCAAAACTCAATCCAAAGATTGAGTTTTTACTACCGTTTACCGGTAGTAAAAAAGTGCTTGGATAAATGCCTGTTAATATAACAGGGTTAAAGGAGGAGTTCAGTCCAAAATACGTCATGACTTACTTATGTCAGAATCTTCTAAGTTGATGTAAATAACTATTAGAGCCTACACTTGTCCAACAATTGTGAAGAAATTTAGTAGCATACACTCACCAAGATTTCACTTGGTTTTCTGTGAAATGGAGAGCTAGTTTCCCTGCGGATTTGTGATATAGGGTAGGGGACAAGATACTTTCGCTGTAAAGGAGAAGTGAGCATTTCAGAACTGCGGTCACATTGTACTAATACGGCCATATGAATAAAGGATTCGCAAACAATTTTCTAAGACAACAATACTTTAAAAAATTCCACTTTGCCCAACACAGTTCACAACACCAACAACAATTTGGCAACTTGCCTTATCTCTATCCTGCCATGGACATACATCTCTGATTCCACCAGAGACGGAGTGTAAAACAGCAAGGATTAGTATAAATGTTCGCACTACAATCACAAAGCAAATAATCACTTCAGCTTTAAAAACATCAGCTTTGTTTTGAGAAAAACCGCTTGCAAGTTGCCAGTAGTGCAAGTCCACTTCGGTGTTTCCGGTATGAAATGAACAGATGTAGATTTATTGCGATAATTGAGGAGGAAATATCACTTTCCTAAGATTTCTAATGACTGGCATTGTTGGGGGTTGCATCTGACGATCTTTCATCCGTTCGTGCTTACACACGCAAACTACTCCACATCAACTAGTCATTCATTACCCCCTCCCCCCGAAAAGCAAGAACTTCAAATACATACCACGGCCTACTCATGTTACATGTTGCCTGTTTTGTTCTAATTAACATCATGTAAGTGGCTGTTGCCCTTTGAGATGCTTCTGTGCCCATCATTTTGTGTTCACATTGTCACATTAACAATCAGAACTGGACTATGTTCGGAGACCAAAAGTTAATGCTGTAAGTACTTTCATGTTATAACGATGTGGACAGAATGCATACATCACATGCATAATTATAATAGTAATGCCAGTTTGAAAGGAACATAATGGCAGCACACGCTTGCCAGCAGTGCAATTTTCGATACTTTTGAAAAGATTTTCTTAGATTGGGGGACCAACCAGACCAAATGGAAAGAGTGAGATAGTTACTATGCCTAATTGTGCCGTTTGAGGCTAATTTTTATTTGGGCCGAACTTCTTCTTTAAAATCATATGAATAATGAAATATATATAAATATCTAAATCATTTCTTATTTCTTTTTCAAAAAAATATGATCTGTGTTAAAATGGAGGAAAATAAAATACGCGAAATTTTCGACCCTCACTAATAATAGCAGACGATTAATTAGAAACATCTGTGTTTATCAGAAGCAGCGCTAAATTAGAGTAACTACCAGTGTGTTTGGTGCTGGCGGGAAGAGTGGATTTTGACCCAAAGATAAGGTTAATGGCAATTTCCTTGGCAAAGAATTCACGCACAATCACGTTCACGATGACAGTAATGCGCTTCTTGTTCTTAATATAGCACATTGCGGGAAGAAAGCAACATGCTTTTTAAGAAATATCACATTGCATTGGTA